>VXAV01008453.1:200423-244166 GCA_013399715.1 Alectura lathami | reverse complement strand
GCTCAGTGCTTCTCCCGTGGTTTCCAGCGAGATTTATGAGCTGTATCTGGGCAGCGTTACCTGGTGCTGACAGAGATGCTGGCTGTTTACACCAATGAGGACACTTCTTTTCCACGTGAAAATTTGACAGAGGTGCAGGCAAAGAGGCTAGTTGTGGGTGCTGCTTCCTGGAGGATGAGGTGCTCATGAAAGCGTGCCAGGTTTTTGTTTATTCTGAGAGGGAGGCAGATGTATTTTTTTATACATATTCTTATTAAATATTTCTTTAGTCATCTGAATTTGCAGCGTGCTCTGGAGGAAAAAAAAAAAAAACAACCCAACCCATATCTTTTTTTGACTATAGTTTTTTAAATCCCTTGCNAAAAAACCTCTGGGTATCCCCTTAGATTAATTTAAAATAAAGCACTCCAGTAATTCTGCTGATTAGTTTTCTGCAAAGCTTTCTTAATAACAAAATTGCAGTGAAGTTTATTTTTAATAAGTAAATTTGTAGCCTTTTTGTGTTGCCAAAAAAAAAAAAGAAGATTTGAAACATGAACTTTCATCACTCGAGCTGGTTTCTTAGAACAGCAGCTAGAAGTGATTTGTAACACATGTATTAATAAGCAGATAAAGACTTCTCTGTTTGTAAGTATTAAAAAATCTTTATTTTTGTGAATGCGTTAATTAAAAGTATTCGTTCAACAACTTAGTGGTAAATTTGGCGTCAGAAAATTTTGTTCAGAATTCAAGATGAGCAAGTTGGTTTAACAGACTGATGTTGGAAAGTGGGTGAGAAATTCAACCTTTGTGCGTCAGGTGCGACTGCTGGTAGCACCACTGGCTTTGGAGAGAGGAACAGTGACGGGTCAGGAACTGAGCCTTTCCTGCCGACAGCAGCAGGTGACACGAGTGCTCGGTTATGTGCACTGACCTCTTCTTGATTCTCTCCCAGGTGACCCCGACTGATTCTATGACTGCTTGTCAGGACTGCCAGACTGCCTCTTGGCTGCTGTATGCTGTTTTTGTCTCTTGCTTATATATGTTTTCCTCCAATCTTGTCTCTTCCTTTTAATCTTCTTCCCCATTATCCTGCCACCAAGTGCTTTCCCCGCAGTCCTTGTCCAGAGCTGAGAAGGTGCTTCAGCTTGCCAGAGTCTGCCTGCCTACATGTTGCAGAGAGAGAGATGTGCTTGCATACAAAATACTTTTTAAGAGGGGATTGTTAAGCTGCAATACTCAGGCATAAAATCTTACTATGGTTTTACTATGGGGAAAAAGGGGGGTGGGGGGGGGGGGAACAAAAAAAACACCTGATTTTGGTGCAGAGATGTTTTGTTACAATATTTATACAAAATTGTGCAAGGAAAAGTTGATTTCTACCCAAGCTCTCACATTACTTCCGTGGCTAGGTACAAGGCTGCATCTCTGCATCAGGAATACAGCTGCCACTTGGACAAGTCCGAGGACACAGGTGAATGCCCTAATTGTACTTGAGCTGTTCTGCTGTTTATTCCAAAATCCTCAGGACTCTAGAGAAGCTGCTCACACGATCGTGTTGTAACCCAGTTCTGGCTCAGCTTTCACTGTCTAACAAAGTATTTAAAATGCTTGTGTTAACTCACAAGGCTTGACTCCACCGATCTGCTGCGCTCTCCCAGCAGCATCTCGGCTGACAGCCCTCAACAGGTGGCAAAAGGACAGGGGGAGCAGGAGAGAGGAAGGAGGGGAGACGACATCCATTTGGCTCTCACCTTTGGCCAGGTGGTGAAACGGTTTCTGTTCCCTGAAACAGAGGCAAGGTGTTTGAATATTGTGTTGTGAGGGGCTGACACAGTGCTTGTGAAGTGCACAAAGAAGGGGTGCAAATGTGGGTCCTGGTGGGGATATATTCAGGAAATAGACAGGCATTCGGGGAGAACCCAAACTTCAGAACATGTGTTTAATGTAACTGTTGATACACTTCAACACTTCCAACACCTACAGTTCTGTAATTCTGTGATAACAGCAAAAACTGTTTCAAGACTTAGGCAGAAGCAGCAACATGACTTCAATTAAAAATATATATATATTTAATTAAAAATAATGGAAATGGCACAATGATCAAGGTTATTGGATTTCAATGTGAGGAATTGTCTGATAAACAGTTTTTTATTGTAAACAAGAATATGCTCACGTGAATGCAGTTCAACGGGACTGTATTTGTAGTGAAAAATGAAAGTTGCTCATGATTTAAGTAGATCACCAGTTAAAGCTTTGTATCTCCACCATATTTCATCCCTCAGGTTTCTCTTTTCATGTGAAAAGAGGGAAAGAAAAAGAAGAAAACGCCACCCAATCCCTAGCTATAAACCAAGCCAGAAATCAGACTTTGCTACACAAAAAGCACACAAAATACAAGCTCGCAGTGGAAGCTGACAATTAGAATTAATGTATTTAGCTAGTGCCTTTTTTTTTTCTTGTAGAACAAGTACATCAAACTTCCCTCAGAAAGAGCAACCTTCTTTCTCTCTTGTCCAAGACTGTCACAAGCAGTAACAGAATGCTTTATCTTGTCTGTTTAATTATTATTTTTCTCTACCAAGGATGAGTCAAGGATTCTGTTTGGGCCTACAAATAGTGAGCAAGATGCACAGCACGTGCAGACACAAACTGAGAGGATAAATAGGGTCTCACAGCCACAGGAAAAAATCTGCTGTGGAAGAGCACGCTGTTATCCATTTCTCCTCAGGAGCTAGGCTTCCTGTTTACCAGTTTAAATTCTCCCGAGCAGAATGTATCACAAGAGATGCAAACACGAACTCGGGGCGTCCTTCTAGAGGACCGGTGACCGGGCACTCTGGCAGGGATGGGCCCTCTCTTTCCATAGTGCTTGGTTTATGCTGACTCCTGTGGCATCTTAAATCAGCGCAGCCTGCATGCTGCTGCATCCACCAAATCTGCCAACAGTTCCTCATGTTCTAGGCACTGAGCAAGAAGTTTGGAAAAGGGAGTCGAGTTTTAGAGAGCAGCAGAACAGTAAAGACCAGAGGAAAGGACACCTGAACTCACCAAAGGAAAGAGCATCACTCACTATTAAAGTCTTAGTCCATGAGGCTTCCTTTATTTGTCACTTTGCCACCCTCTGCACAAAGGAGATTCAGGCTAAGATTTTGTAGGTTGCTTTTTCCTTCTTCCTTTCCACTTTCTCCCCACGGAGGTCAGGAGAGATGATCTGGGTTAGAGAAACAGTTGATTCCAAAGTAAGCTTTGCAGCTAATATCAAAAATGGCAACTAAAAAGTGATTGTTTGGCATTTTTGTCCAATATATTGTTTTCACAATGGTTTAAACGAACTCCAGTTTTCAAGGAAACAATCTTTAAAGCCAGCGTATAATGGCTGCCAAGCAACTGGAAGCAACGTTGGAAATACCAACTGCATTAGACAAGTCTTCTTTTGTTTTTTTTTCTTTTCTGTGAAATGTAAAATATAAGACCTTGCAAAACTCTTTTTTTTAATTTTTGTTTTTTAATAGGTATATGGACAGAGAATTTAGATAGCAGATAAAAATCAGTAAAATACATATGAGAAAAAAACTTATAACCTAGGTAAATACTGAAATAAGTACATACATGGCTGTGTCATGCTATACGATATGCCCAACTACAAAGTTCTGTTGTAGCCAAGACCCTCTCACTGCACACACACAGCAGATCATCCTTCCTCACTCCGGCAAACCTTCAGCTTGCGAGTCCCCGAAGTGCCAGCCACCACATACCCTGGGAGCGCTGTTTGCTCATCACCGCGAGTCGCACAGTGCTGATACATCTTCCCTGACCTCTCTGGGAGCAAAGTGTGGCCAAGCCATACAGCTGTTTTTGTTGTTGTGGAGCTTTGTGCAGAGTTTCCAAGCTGATGCAAGCCAAATCAGCCATTTGTAAAGGAGCAGGACTTCACAGCACATTCACTAGTGCTGGTAAGGATTGGAGCTGATAATGACTTTGCAAACTGAGGTGGCACTGCACAGCGTGCAGAGCAGCTCGCTGCACGCCGCAGAGCAGCGCAGAAGCCTGCCATAGGGGCTCATTACCTGCAAAGGCCTGGCAAAATGGCATTTTGGAGATCTGCCGCATAGAAGTCATCAGAGGCAGCTATATCAGGAAAATCCCAGTGAGCTAACGTGGCACTTCCACAGCACCATAAAGCTGCTTCCTTCCCTCCCTCCTGAAGTGTACTTTAGGTCTCTGAGGGCTGCAGCGTATGTTTTTTACTTCACTGACTTTACAATGAAAATGTACTTTAAAGCAACACAATTTGGTCTCTGGGCCTAATAGGACCTATTTCAAATGCTTATAGAGTCCTCATTAAAACAGCGTCAGATCACCTCACGGTCCTTAACATATTTTCATCTAACAAGCCTCAGGAACAGAGAGCGATTATCTTCCTCTGTAAAATCAAAGCACAGAGATACAGCCACAGACAAGGCATGCACAGACCAGATTTAGCTTTTTTGAAGAGAGAGAGCTGTAAGCATCAGTACACAGCGATGACTGCATGCAAACATCTGCCTCTAAGTGACTTTTCTGAACCATGCAAGTAGCCTGCTGCGGAACAGAGACTTTGAGTGCTTTTCTTCAAACAGGAGGGTCATCCCTCCGTCTTCACCAGCATGCAAGACGCTGAAGTGCTAATTCATTTCACCATCTCTCTGTTGATCAACAAAAATTACAGGAAATCACTCAGCAAAACCAAAAGACTGTCCTAAAACATCCCTGCAGAATATTTAAGCACAGGGGCAACACAGGCCAGCTGATGCCATTTTGTTTCAAACAGTAACTTAAAATGGGACCAGGTGATGGTAAGCTTAAATCTGTCAGCTGGCACTGCCAAGCTGCCTCAGTGTTTGAAAATGCAGCAGGATACCTCCCACCGTTGTGTCCATCTTTGCAACTTGTACAGTTTTGTACAAGAGCACATCCTAAGGCTTCATCTCTCACCATCAGATCAGAGACTGATACAAACAAGCCATGGAGGGAAGTGACCTCTTTCAGACCCCTAAACTAGAGGTTTTGTCCATCACAACCTTAACAAAGCAATTGAGGTTTATGAGGAACCGTTCAGGACTAACGGTGAGGACTCCTTCCTCGCAATGCCTTTTGTAGGGACCAGCTGCCTTGCCTCTGGCCCTGAATCCCTCTTGCAGGATCCCAGAGCTCCTGGTGCCACAGCAGCGCTGTGCCTCAGCCTGTCCCTAGCTGCTCTGTGCTTGTTACAGGTGAGCTCTGCACTGGTGGCTCTGGTATGAGAGGGAAAGGGGCAGAGGACAAGATAAGGGAAGGCCTCCAGCTTCTGGCCGGCACTAGTTTGAAAGGCTCTTTCCCTCAAGTGGGAAAACCCAGGGCAATGCCTGAAACAAGGCACCATCTCGCACCCTGTCCACTCACTGAATGATTGACCCCAATACACCAGGCTGCAGCAGGCATTTCCTCCCAGCTTGGCACCCACGCCCTTCCCATGTAGCTGCACCTGCATAATGAAACCAGCAGAGCTGAGGGGTCTGGAGTCACAGGAAGCTCACATATTTGAAGCGATTACACATGTGAAGAACTATTACAATAGGATTTTCTGTTTCTTTGATGAGCAATCTGGGCCAGTGCACCGCTCAGATAAACATGATATGCTGCCTCAACCAGCAGGTTGAACTAGTTATCACATGGGCAACAAATTTTCCAACAGCAAAGTTCTCCAGCAAGGCTCAGTAGGTAAGTGTCCAAACCGCACAGTAGAATATCTGTTTATTTTACAGTTGTACATGAGGTTTCTTTGGTAATTTTGGCACACCTAGGTGACGCTACCACCATTTAAAAATAGAACTATGTTTTTCAGTAAACCTGACCAAGTGCCTGGGTAGGAGACAGGAATCAGGTTTGGATCAGCAGTGGTTACCATACTCAGCAATACCATTTTACAACTGTATCTCTTACCCAGTTAGAAGTGTCATTTCCACGCCACTGGAGTTCAGAAATCCCCAGGTACATTGGTAAATTTGAGATATCAAAACATTAGGAAATTAGGCATATGTGATTCAAATTATTTTAAAATAATCACAGATGCAATGCTTATCTGTTGCAGGGAAAATAAAGATAACCCCTAAGTATCTTTAGACTTCTCTAAAACATTTCTTTAACACAAAAATGGAGTATGAGTAACAATGTCAGGGTTGGGAAAGGTTTTATCAGCATGAGTTTCAATTGTCCTGCGTTTTATCAGCAAGTAATATGGCCATTTTGAACACATGCTGATAAGCATTTTTGCTTTCTTCACTACCATATAAGGTGATAGATTATTTGTATTACACATAGTAAAACGGCATAACAGCCAACACGCAGCCTTCTCTTGCAAAGTCTGTGGTTGATGAACAATGACAGTACTCCATCTTCGTGACTCTGAAACAGCAGTTAATGTTCATTTATAATGTTAAAATATGGAAGTGTTAGCAGGTCCTGTTCTGTCACGGAGAGTCCTTAGAATTCCTTGGCTCCATTTCTCCTCTGTCAAGGACTACAACCTAATCAGCTTTTTGTTTAAATGAATAATTCTGTTACAGTACAGAGTGTAAGCAATTATGTTACAAGTTCTCAAATCTGCATACTGCAGCAACACACTATATGAATCATCATGTTTATGCACAACTAAAGCGCATTACTTCTACATAGCCCTGAGAACTGAGCCAAGTAATAAAATGCTGAAATTCTGGTGTGACACATGGAGTAACATACATACTCAGGGTAAAACAGGTGTCCCAGGCAGAGAAGGTAGAAAGGAAATAGCTGATCTCATCATAGCAGTGTTTTAAAGGTGTAAGTGTGGTAATTAGAGCTGTTTGAAATGCCAGAAGTTACAAAAGAAGAAATAAACACCACGTAGTAACTGAAGACATTGCCAAAGATCCCATCCATCAGCCATGAGAGCAGTGGCACCCCAAGAGGATGTCCCCACCATGGGCACCGCTGGTCCAGTAGACCCCCATGTCAGGGGCATAGGAAGGGGTCTGAGCTAAGGCAGGAGTGCTGTTAAACTTCTTTACATGGAGAAAACTAGTGGTCAGCTAAGCAATAGTTCTCCCTTGCAGCTCTTAAAAATCAGCATGAAGTCGCTGAAAGTCCTGCAGCAAAACAGGATGGGTGGTTGCATGGGAGTGGTGTACAACAGCCAAGAGATACACTGTGCCTTGAATACTGAAAATATCTTGTTTTACACTTCAATTCTCTCCCACAAATGGAGAAAATATGCTCTGATCTAAATACATAGGACATTTGGAGTCTCTTTATGAGACTTATCCCACATTTCTGTTGCACAGGTCAGTGACTGAAATCTACAGTAGGAAGCCAGCTTCAGAGGTGTTAAGCCTACACAGTGCTTGGACTTAAGCCCATCTGGGAGTGGTTTTGAGAAGGAAACTGTACAATGCAATTACACTAAGTTGCTCAGATTTATCGGCCCACAGATGTGTGCCTTCCTGGCCATAAATCTGAATAGCAACTCCCTCAAAGAGAATATTTAGCAGAGTTTAAGTATTCCTAAAGAAAAGGTTTTTGAATAGGGGTACTTGTCAAACATTTTTTCAGCCCCACGTCTATAGATCCATGACAAATGTAATGAGAGGAAATCTTCCCATTCCTTGGTAGGAAAACCTAATTTTGGCCTGGATCCATCTCTAGGCTCCAGAGTACCAACTAGCAAGTCACACTCAAGGCTATGTGACTGCAGCCCTTCAGCTGCAGGGTAACCAAGCAAGAATGGAGCTGTGCAAGAAATTGCTTCAAGGCCAAGTCCAAGATACCTCAAGAGGGTTAATTAAAAAAAAAAATAAATCAAAATTCAGTAATGAGCAAGTTTTAAGAAATGCTTTTTCACCCACCCACCAAATTGAGGTGTTAATTCCATTCTACATGCACCAGTAGAGGGGAAAAAAAAAAAATAGGGCTGTTATTCTATGGCATACTACCAAGGCAAAAACCTTGACTAATGACAGCAGAACACATGCATTAAAGCGAACCCTCCCAAGATGCATAGACAGGGAGGAGGTCAGATTGTTACTCACCCCCTAAAGCTGTCTGCTTCTAGTCACAGGATCAGGCATCTAAGACAGCCATGTCTACATCACAGGGCACCAAGCCCAAGCTACTGCCTTCCTGATGGCTCCGCTGTGCTGGCAGTGGAAGAGCACAGCATCTTCCTGACATGAAGGATAGGTGAAGGAGGAGGTGTTTCTGCTCTGTTTTGCATATATAGAAAGCACAGGACAATAAGAAAAGCCAGCTGGACTAGCCAAGAAGATTTTTTATTTTAAGGAAATGCATACTGGACTCCTACTCAGTTGCATTTAACCCTCTGAAAATGCAACATCCAGAACCACGAACTGCTTCAGCTGTTCAGATGGCACATGCCCATCTGATGTTTGTCTAACAGCACCATGCAGCAGAGCATTCAGATTAAGGTATTTAGCAAGGTATTTACAGAGCACTTTCTTCAGCTTTTGCATTCTGTTTAGTAGAACAGTTTAACACATCTGATGATAATCAGCCAAGAAATGGGGAGATGCTGTAATCAGAAGTCTCCTCAACTTCCATGGAAAGCAATCACTGTATTTCAGTTCAAAATTTACATCTTCACAACAACAGAAAAAAAAAGTCAGTAAGAAATATTTGGTATAAGTTCTCTCTCTCTCTCTCTCTCTAAAGCTTTACCATTGTTTCAGTAACTCCAGTTACATTAAACTAAACAGCTAAAACAAATCAGCAGATTACATTTATCTTTTACATAAACTACTGGTGCTCATAAAGCAAATCACTTAAAAGGAAAAATAGGCAAGGTGCAGTCCATAGAAGGAAAAAATATCATGAAAAAATCACAAAAGAATGAATCAAATACATCTGGACCTAGATTTTGGTACAAATCTCCCCACAGAAATCATGAAAAGATCAATTAGTCTGCTTCTTCAGTGCAGTTATTTCATTTTAGGCTACCTCCCACCCATTAATTATCAAATATATTTCAATTAATTTAAATAAAAACACCAAGGAACCATAAACCTAGATCTCCACGTGTAAAGCAGAGCACAACCAAAATTCAGGACTTATGTTCTCCATCATAAAGCTGAAAATATGCTGTCGTAACTTGAACATTATGGAAATTTGTTTTGAATTGGTTGTCATTAAAGACCAAAGAGCTGAATACTGTATTTGGCAGACATTTTGTTCTAAGCACTATTTTAAATTATAAAGATTAATTGTAGTGATATAACTTAAATATTTATTCTGACTTAATGTACCAAAACAAGACTACTATACTCTTAAGATAAGTGAAATTAATTACCCTACAACCATCAGAATACTCCTAAAACAAAATTAAACTTAAATATGAACCTGTAGGCATTAAACACCCAAACATTTTCAAGCACAGGTTCACCACACATTTGCTACACTCCAGTGCCATCTGTCTATAAAAAGATAATTAACATTTTCAACAAGAACAAATACAGCTTATTGTGAAGTGTACTTGGTCCTAGGCCATTGAATCCACTTAAATTTGTCAGACAGATGACTCTACTGATCCCCTGCTGAATTAGGAAATCGTTAAGAAACTCTTTCCTCAGTGTATTTAAGGTAAAGTTTTCCGGGAAACAGATTCATCCAGAACGTGCTGATACAGAGGTGCCGCTCTGAAGCCTTACTTAACTACTCTCCAAAATTAACCTTGAAGCCTTCCCCTAGCACTGAGCAACTCAGCCACATTTTGAAGCCCTGAGAGCAGCTGTGACCAGCTACTCTCAAATTTGCATTTAGAAGACCATTTGGGGACAGGCTTTTCCAAGTCCGCAACCCTCAGTGAAGTGACACAAATAAATCTGTGCCAAGCGCCGCAAACAAAGCGCCTGACCCAAACCTCGGTGCGGAGCACAAAACAGGTTCATTAAATGCAGAGCCTGCCCCTTCCTCCCGCTCTGCAGCAGCCCGGTGGGTTTGGCTCTCCCCCCATTCCCCGCTGAAGGCGGCACAGATCCAGGTCTACGATGCTGGTAACAAGCTGGGCAGGTTTGCGACAGCCCGTTGTTAATTTAACAAAGCGCACCCGAGATGCTCTGCCCGGAACAGTATTCCCATGCACGGAAGCCAAGCACCATATGCTTAACACTTATTTTGGGGGGGGATAATAAAAGGTTACTTGATCACAGTTTCTCCCCAAAATGCACGCTTTTTCGAGGAAAGATGAGGCTTTTAAAAGGCCAAATATCGCTTTTAAATGACCAGTGAGAGCAGGGCAGGGATGCACAACATTTTCCAGGCGCCTGACTGCCTTCCCCACCCTCACTGCCCCCCTCGGGGCAGCGCATCCCCCCCATCCCGACGCCGCTGTTTTCCAGTAGTGCCATCTGCCGGCCTCGTCCTGCCATGCGGCTCCGTCGGGGAAATCCTGCCATGCAGAGGGGGCAGCTCTGCCTGGGGGCCGCGGGAGATCTCCCTGGCTCCAGAGAGTAACAGACAAAGCAAGGAGGCTTCAGCCCCTGCCGTAGTACAAAACCCTTGGATCTCGCCCTGCCAGAAGTGAATGCAAATCTGTTGTATGCGTGAGTTAAAGGGCAGGACACATTTGATACTGTGATATTAACTTCTGATTAGAAAAAGGCTGCTATACCTCATTTTCTCCAAAGCATTTTTCAAAAACAGTTCATTATGTACAGCTCTTCACCTCCTGCCTTAACTCAAAAGCTTATCTGTAAGGAAAAAATGCTTTGCATACTTTGCATTACAGTATTTTTGCAGAAATAAAAGGAGCAATTTCCGTAAGTCAGAAAAAATGATTTTATGATCATGTAGCTACTACTTGAACTGAAGCACACAGTTCACAGAAGCATGTTAACAACTGGAGTCATATCCTTTTGCAACATAAAATGAATGATTGTTTGTGTCACAGGAATGGAGGAGCCTTCACCCAGAGCAGCCCGGAGCAGGTGATTCTTATGGGCAGAGGTCAGGCAAAGGAAGGAGCAGAGTCAGAGGCTGCCAGCACAGAGCAGGGGAGGTAGAAGGGATGTGACTAAGGCAGAAGCATGCATTTCAGTAACAGAGGTGTCTGGCAACAACATTGGTTTCAACATATAGCTTCTGCCTCATCCTGTAAGCCCAAAGCACACTTGTCTTTCTAGTACATATGCTGACACACCCACAATTTAAGTTTGTCTTTAGACTTAAGCATTTCACAATTTGGACACAGTATTCAGTAATGTTTTCTCTCAGAGTTTGTTCTACTTTCAGTTGTCAGCCTCCTAGAAAGTCTGTTCTCTGCCAAAAATTAATTCACCATCCCCACTTCCCACCTCAGCCTGATGCAGCTGGGCACCACAGCAGCTGCTTTCCTTCACCATCACTAAGGGTGGGTCCTGCTCACCAAGGGCTACTACAGCTTTACCCCAAACTTGCTGGCACATCAGGTGCCTGTTCCATTGCTTCAGTTTTCTGCAGGCTACCATCTATTGCAGTTGCTTTTTCTTGTCCTTCTTCCACACTCAGCAATGCATCTGATCTTGCTGGCAAGAGACCAGGCACAGAATTTGAGCAGACCTCGTCAGCTGCAATAGAATTCTCATCTGTAGCTTCAGGCTGTCCATTTACCTCATTGGTTTCTCTCTCTTTACTTGCAATTAAAGCCTCAGCATTATTTTCAGATGGTGTATCAGCTGCTACAGAACATGAGGCAAGGTTACAGCTTGCAACAGTTGCTCCTGTTTCAGCCCCTGCAGCACTGTTCGGAGGGTCTTCACTGATGGTTCCTCCCACAGCTTCTGTCTGCATTTCTTGCCCTTTACTCTCTTCTGTACTTCTAGAGCCCACATTAATTGAACACTCACAATAATAGTAACCAGATTCCTGCTTCTTCTTACGCATGGCACAGAGATCAATTTGACTGAAGACTTCTGTGCCAAAATAACTGCCTTCGTATTCTTTGTACAGATCCGAACAAATTTTTCTGAAGCCCTAAATATTGAAAGAGCAGCATGACATTCACACAATATGCATTATAAATCTAAACACACAAATTACACATACTTCTGAAAGGTACAAGATGCATCAAGTAGTATCTTAAATACCCACCCACACCATTAGGATAAAAATATCTATTTCATTTGTGGCACTGAAATTGATACTGATGAAAATCAACTCTAAGTACTGAGTTATAAGAAATTTGGCCTTCCCTGAATCCTCCACAAGCAAAAACATAAGAGACAGATACAGAAACAAATCAATCTAATCCTCTTACTATTGTTCAAATGCATCCATGTAATTTAGATATTTCAAGTAAGCTAGCAGTCACAATGTACACTCAAAATGTTTTCTGGATTCCTGAGCTGCCTTTAGGATTTTTTTTTTTTTTTATTCCACCTGAAGTTTGCTTTGTTTAGTTTCTCACCCCACTGCTACATTTACAGACCAAAAGATTTGTCCTTCTTGGTGTGCACACTTCAAAATTATATTTAAATCACAAGTTAGAAATACAGCTGGTGCAGATACTTCCCTGTTAGCAAAGAATTATTCAAGAGATTTAACTCTGACTTCTTGTGAAAACAAACTAATTTAAGCAAGTCATGAAAAAGAGAAAGGAACAACAGCTCTTGTATAGCTACTGAACACTGCTAGTATCTCAACAATCAAATGCTACAGCAGTCACAATATATAAGTGTTCACTCTTATGTATCATGTTCATTTCAGACTAAGAAAAAAAAAAAAAAAGCAACTTCCACTGCCATAATCAAAGCATTCCAGAGCATTGTGATTTAGGACTGTCAAGATGGAAGTAATTTCTAAATCAGTGGCCCATCATACTCTCATGTACAGTCCAAGCAGTTTCTTTGCAGTTCTCCCTCCCAACAAATTCAAGTGCAGCAGCACTGGCTCTCCTGTACAGAGATCACCAGGGATGGCTGAACAACCCCTGCCAGAAACAGGCTGACAATTTAAGTAAGGGGCTCCCATAAAGCATTTAACCCATAACAACCTATGTACACCAGGGCACACATGGAGATGGAGCGAAGGAGAGGAATGAAAACAGTCCCTGCCTTCTCATAACCTAATTGAAAGCATGCTAGCAAAACTGAGGAACCCTTTGCAACACATTCCTTCAAAGAAGTCTCAGTCATTTTGTTCAGCCTCACCCTCTAATGCTCAAGGGTGTACATTTGAAAACAGCAAAAGATCTATTCACAAACTTCTTTGTAGCAACAGCAACAACAGCCTTTTTGGCAGGTCTCTGCATGAACAAACATGCACAATGTGGGAATTGTGAGAGATAGCCAGTGGCACCTGGACAAAGACAGATGTAAACACCAAACACTTCAAACCTTTTAGGTACTGCTGCGCCTCAGCGCAGCCCTGACAGCCAAAGCACTCCAAGGTTTAATTGATGCTGCATGCCTTCCCAAGGCACCCCCGTGGCAGCCAGAGCCAGGCTGTCAGGTACCCAGGAGCTACATGTAGCCAGAGGTGTTGAGGTGGCAAATTGTACACTGTGCATTGGCTGCTTTATGGGTAATTCGGGAGGATGATGGAAACTCAAGTAAGGCCACAATGCTAGGAGATATCTTATCAAGTAGCCAGAAGAGGGCAGAATTAGGGCTGCCCTTTCAATGAAAAGCAGAATATTTTAATGCAAGTGATTCCAGAGAGTTGCTGCTCTCACTGCCCTGGCTGAATAGCATTTATTTGCAGACCTGGACCACACAAACCTGCACCAAGTGAATCTACTTCAAGCAGCACGAAAGCAGGAGCAAACATTTCCCACTTTCAAGTGGTGGCACTTGATATGCAGCTTTGCACTGGCATAGGCAAGCAGGGGCAACACCCAGCCCTGGAGACTAATGGACTGCACTGATGAAAGCACTTCGCATGCTGGAAAAGGCTCTTCAGTAAGACACTGAAGTGGATTCTCTGAAGAGGTGAGCTGCTCCCTTTTGGCTCATTGGAAACTGAGGTCAGAAATGCATGAATATAAAATACGGGCTCTTCAAACCAGAGGTGTGCAAGACATTTTGAACCTCATCAACAAGTAGTACATACAAATTCAAGCTAAACAGTGCACAAACCAAGCCCTCCCCAGCCTCTTGGGATCTTTAGGCAAAGTGAAAGATGCACAGTTTCCTGAGATCAAAATTAAATTCATGGAAGTTTGAAAAGACTGGATCTTCCTTCCCCACAAATACAAACAAGGTCTGCAGCAACTGTATCTGTACTACACACCTACCTTCTTGCTAAGGAAGTGTTCTTGAAATGTAAAATAAAAGCAGGCAGTGTTAATTTTTTCCAAAATTTCATTCAAGAGGCACAGAAGTTGCAATAAGTACATGAACTGCGTCAGTACTATAGGTACATATTTATGGTCTAAAGAAAGTAATTACAGCCAGCAGATGGCATCATAATAACTAAAACTATATTCTGTCTTATTCATACTTCAGCATCTTCTAATGTTTAGTAAGGTGAAGCTTTCTCTCCTGCAGTCTCCAGGATGGGGCTACCGTAGAAATACACAACTTTCCTTCTTGACTCATTATGTTTTGTCTCTTATGTCAAAATGTGTTCTCTGTATTTTCACTTTGGTACGTCAGATCTCAAGACACACACTAACAAAACAATTTGACCTTTGGGGTTAAAACGTGCATCTAGATTTGAGTCTTGTGAACCCCGGTGAGACTGTGTGCAGACATACAGCATCCATGTGTCTAACAACTTAATATGCAACCCTGCTCCACACAGGTTTCATGGCCCTGATGAATAGAATAGTACTAATTTTAGGAACAACAGTCTCAAGGTGCACACAAATCTGGGGATGGGGTGAGCAATACTTGACACATAACTGGGAAGCAGTTGATATTGTCTACAAAGGCTTCAGTAACAGTTTTGACATTGATTTCTGTAAGAACCTCATAGAGAAGCTGATGGTGTATGGGCTGGATGGCAGACTGAGGTGGGCTGAAAACTGGCTGAATGACTGGGCCCAGAGGGTGGCATTGAGTAACAAGGCCAGTAACTAGCAGAGTAAAACCACAAGTCAATACTGAGTCCAGTCCTGCTTAATATCTTTGTTAATGACTTGGATGATGGGGCACAGGTAGATCAGCAAGTCTGCAGGTGACAGGACTGGGAGGAGTGGCTGACACACCAAGGGGGTGGGCTGCCATCCAGAGCAACCTGGACATGTTGAGAAATGGTCTGACAGGAACCTTATGAAGTTCAGCCAGGGAGACAGCAATGACCTACACCTGGGGAAGAACATGCAGGGGGGCACCCAGCTTTATAGAAAAGGACCTGGGCTACTCATGGACACAAGACGAACGTGAGTCAGCATGCCCCTGTCACAAAGAAGGCTAAATGTATTTGTGGCTGCATTAGGCAAATTACTGACAGGTGAAAGGAGGTGGTGCTTCCCTTTACTCAGCACCTGGAGTGCTGCATCTCTTTCTGGGTTCCTCTGTAGAAGAGGCATGGAACTACTGCGGAGTCTCTAAAGGGCCATGAAGATGAAGGGACTGGAGCATCTCTCCTATGAGGAAAAGGTAATTGAGCTAGGGCTGTTCAGCCTTGAGAACGTTCAGGGGAATCTTATCAGTGTGTGTAAATACCTGAAGGGAGGGTGCAAACAGATGCAGTCAGGCACTTTCAGTGGCGCCCAGAGAATCTTGTTTGATAATAAAAGTAGGAGTGAATACACTGTAGGTAAATTCAGTAGTTCCTACATGCCTGTTGTAATTTTCGCATTAGATATTGCTGATGCTTGTACTCACAAAATTCCCTATAGGCAACATAAGAGAAAAAGCCTCCAGCACAGAACTCTCAGTACTATCCAACTTTGATTGTACCATGCATACAGAAGGCAGCTACCAAGTCAATACAAAGTACTTGAAGTGCACAAATACAAGGTCATTTTCCTCAGCTATTATAACATTGTTTTCTTTGTGCATGCTCCTTTAGTGTTTCAGGTTTACAATATATTGACCTCATAAATATGGGAACTATTCCTGGAAACAGGCAGGACAATATTCCACTGGGAAATGAGCAATCTAATCAGAGTTGTTTTTTACTTTAATTGTATGTGATAAACCATACAATGCTGCAGTAAAGGTTAGAAAAGTTCATCACACATCTATAGCATAAATCAAAGCACCATCCTGGCTTCCAACAAGACATTAATCTTGTTCTAATAAATATTGCTTAGAAGCCATCCTGCCCTATGGAAGCAGCTTGACATTGTATTTTCATGCAGATTCTACCTGCCACAGCAGAAGGAAAGTGCTCTGTACTCTATCACAGCCTTAACACAATATGAGCGAGAAGATCCATCTCCTCCAATTGGACATGAAGAAATCTGTTTGGACCAGTATGCATATAAACTTTGCTAAGTAACAATTTTTTCTCTAGTTGCATTGGAAGTCATTTAAATACATAGTCCTCCTCTCTCCTCCCTGCCAAATATCATTAAAAGGAAAACAATCTCCAGAACTGTTCCTAGTGAGAAGTATTTTAACCTTCGTTACTCACCTTTCTTTTCAATCTTGGTGCTTTGGAGAGCTTTAGAAAAGTAAGATGTGGTTTGAAATCCTTGCTCCCTGAAATGTCGAGATTCATTTCAGCAAAGCATTCTTCCACAGCTTCTGGTAAACAAAGCAAGGAATAAAGTAATAATCAAGAGATAAGGAAAAATTCCACCATGCTTTCCTTGAGCAAGGCATGGAGTTAAAACACAACGATATAAATATTTGTCATACCATCACAGGCAATAAATGAAAGCACAGTTGTGCATGAGAATACAGTCATGTTGCAAACCTGAAACTGGACCAGTGCAATTCTGCACTCACAAAGCCTTCTGTTAGTAGGGTAAGTTCAGGAAAACAAGTGCCTATAGCAGCTCTGCCAGAACCAGGGCATTTAACCAGTGACCACAGCTGTGAAGGGCAATGGGATAGTTTCGCAAAAAAAAAAAAGAAAAATAAGGGGTAAAACACTTCCAAAAAGTGACAAGATCCACCAAACACGCCCAAACACACAGCAATGACAGGAATTCAGGAGGAAAAGTCAAACATAGTATTTCTTTCCCAGCTAAGATCTGGAAGCACATACAATTAGTGTCTGTTTAAAAATTTTGGCCTCAATTTTGAAGCAATAAGGTTTTATCCTCAGTTGAAAGAAACTCCAGAATTTATATTCTTCAAGGCCTTTCAGCTAAGAACTGTCATTACCAGCCACATTAAATCAAGTTGATGTATTCTTGGTTTTCATGATTGCAGAACAAGAAACACCTCAACAGTGAGGAGTAATTCCACTGAAAGCTTTGAATGAAGCTGGAGTATTTAGAACCTCTCCAGCAATTTTTCCTGTAGACAGAAGTCTTTATATCTTAGGTCTATAAAGATAGAAATATGAAGATCAACACCTGCACTGGAAAACTGCAATATTTATATGGCTCTTCCTGCCAGAGCCCACTCCTTTACACTATTCTGGTACTCCTGAATTACTTAGGCACTGGGAGAAGTAGGCCTGGCATAGAAACTTGTTAAAAATAGCATATCACATATTTCATGAGTACATTGCTTGAAATCACCCTACTTTCATTATATGTTTCCATCTACCAGGAAGTCTAACTACATGTGTATTTACTCGTTTGTCACAAGCATTTGTATTAAGGCCAAGCCTCTAGCTTGTAGTTTAGCTAATTAATACATTAAAATGTTTCATCTCAGTATTTGTGAGGGAATGGCAGCTGGGACTGTCTGGTCACTTTGCCAAGGCAAATGCTTTACATTCTCCAGCTGGAAGATATATAATCAGTAGGTTCCAGTTGCCTGAACAAGCACCTCATGCCATTTTAGGTGCCCTACAGGATGCCCACCTGCCACCCCCCACCCCCAGCTGCCATTGCAGAAGGGTACAGCCTTGCTGTAGGTCCAGTGTGGACAGATTATACTTTAGGCTACCTGAAAATTATACTAGGTGGTTACAGTAACATATCAAACCACTCCTAAGGTGTCTCTGGTTCTTCTTGGGAAAAAAAAACACAAACACTTGATGTTAAGCCCTCTTGCTCCCATACCATTAGGACAAAGCACAACAAGCCCAATGTACACAAGCAGCAATTTGTAAAAAACTGTTTCTCACATCTGGGCAAGTGGCTTCCTTGGGATGCACAAAAAGGCAGTAAGTTAGAGGTTAACACATCAAAACAGACCAGTCTCTCCTTACGTTCACCCAGCACCAGACCTACCAAACAGCAGTAAGAAGTTGTTACTGCAGAGGGTGAAGGTTCTACAGCCATGAGCTGAGTTCCACCATAGAGGCGGATGTTGGAAGGAAAGTTAAGGCTAGAAAGCATTTTCAAGAAGTCAGTTTAACAACACAGCTGATGTTCTGCACATGTCAGAATGGCATCTTTTCCCAAGCACTTCCCTAGCTCATCTAGTGAGCATCCTAGGAAAATTCCACAACCTATTAAGCAGTACCATTTTTCCTCCCCCCTGAAGCAGGCCATGTCACTGGCAGCAAGAGACAGCCAGCATTGCCCAGCATTTACCAATTATCTGCAGTGAATTGATCAAGAGACAGGAGAAGTCTCCAGTTTAAAACAAGTCTATAAAGTAGGAGCTAACAAAGAGCCTGATGCCTATTCTTGTCGTTTCTAAAGCCCAGGAACACTTCAGAGGTTCAGACACTCCATTAGAACAGTCTGAGCTGTTAAACTGTTGACAAATTATCAATAAGAGCACAATGAGGCAGAGGCAGCTGGTAGGAGTGGCCTGATCTGTTAGTCAAATCATTTGCACATCAAGCTGCTTTACAAGGCAACATTTAAAAATTGATGCCTAACCCACAAGCAGCTAAAAATATTGATTAGAAGTTTGGAAAAAAATAATTGTTACATAAATACAGATAACTCTATGCTGAGGGGGAAGGGAGGAAGAAAACTGGGTATTTCTTTGCAGGTGTTGTTAAAAGGGCACATTTTGATGTGTGTTTCCATAACCCCCAGACTCATTAAGTTCTGGAAATGGTCAAATCATGCAGAAAGGAGAGCACTGGAAGTTGCATCTATCTGAATAACGAAGCCATTGGCGACAGAGTTAACAGCTTGAAAACTGGCAGCTTGTCTCAGCCAAGGAAGTATTTCAGGCAATCAGTGAACTAAATCCCACCACAAAACAAATGCCAGTACTGGTGAAATATTTCTGTGACTTGCAATCTAAATTATCCTCAAATTTATTAGGAAAAGGGTTCAGATCAGAAGGTTCCAGATCTCCAGAGATGCAGGTGATCCAGGCAGGGAACAGGAAGGAATCAGACACCCACTCTTGTAATGGTTTTTAGAGTTACTACAGCTTCAATATCCTTTTAAAAAAAAAAAATAAGTGCATAGCATATTCCACAAAACCAAATTTAAACATTTCTGCTGATGCTAAAATAGCATAATGAAGTTTGATCATGTATGCTATGATTCATTGGGAATAAAATCCTCAGTGAAGCAAAACAGTAGGGGGAAAACAGCAACTGTCAGTCAAGAGAAAGGAGGAGGCATTCACTTCTGCATCTTTCAGAGGTAAAAAACAAGAGCACTAAGGTGGGGGTGCATCAAAATTGTTAAGCAGCCTTTTTCCCCCCCCCAACAGTATTGAAACATCCTGTGGGGTGTTATGGACAGAAACTGATCTCAAAGGAAACTGCATCATGTGCCTTTTAGTCATCTTCCAGTCCAGATTATTTTGTATCAGACTGTAGAAGCAGCAGTCTGGGCATGGGGAAGTTTGTTGACGACCTAATCCCATTAAGTAGGGACAATGTCAGAATACTTTCAACAGAAGAACAGCTGTTTTGAGTCAAAATTATCTTCACCATGGATGGGACAATAAGGGAAATGAAGGCTAGAGTCAAGCAAAAGGTAATGGGCAGTGAAGTGGCTCATTTTATTTAGCTGATGCAAAGATCCTGATCATATTGAGAGGCCTTTTCTCTCAACCAGTTGCAACACTGGTTACTAAGAGACAAGCAAACAGGAGAAGAGAACAAGACTAACAGTCAAAGCTAGGAACTGGAGGAGGGGCAAGGCAGCCTTAACAAAAGGGAAACAGGCTATTCTGAGAAAACATCCTTTGAAGATTACATAGTGTCTTTGTGCTGCATGCCTTTTTGAGGAGCATTAGTTAAACCATGCTTCCTTTTCTCTTCATGTGAAAATAGCAGGCAAAAAACATACATTATTTCTGCTCTGTTGAAAGTTGAAGCCCAGAACACAGTAGGTTCTACACTGCAGGCTAATTCAGCTCCTAAAGGCAGAAAAGGATGGAGAAAAGAGGAAAGCATCAAATCCTTTGGATAATGTCTTCAGATGGAGGTAAGCAGGTCAGATGCAGAACAGCTCTGTGA
Source organism: Alectura lathami (assembly GCA_013399715.1). Lineage (NCBI taxonomy): Eukaryota > Metazoa > Chordata > Aves > Galliformes > Megapodiidae > Alectura > Alectura lathami. Next base: position 223,748 of record VXAV01008453.1, on the reverse strand, counting down.
ACCTATCGCTACTTTAGGAACCATAGAATGGCTTGGGTTGGAAGGGACCTCAGAGGTCATCTAGTTCCAAACCCCCTGCCATGGACAGGGCTGCCAGCCACTAGCTCACTAGATCAAACTGCCCAGGAACCCATCCAGCCTGGCCTTGAACACAGCCAGGGATGGGGCAGCCACAGCTTCTCTGGGCAGCCTGTTCCAGCGCCTCACCACTCTCTCAGGGAAGAATTTCTTCCTGATGGCCAACCTAAACCTCCCCTCTTTCAGTTTTAGTCCATGAAATTAGAAGAGAGCAGAAGTTACTCTGATACTACTGTTCCATCTTCTACAGCGGAAGCAATAAGTGATCTGCTGGTGGCATACGTATCTGCAATCACTGTTATCTGCCACCTCCTGTCCCAGCAGAAATAGCCATTTCATGCATGCTCTGATTTACAGAAAGTACTTAAACCTGACTGAGGACAACAGTTATGTTTCCAGTATATCTGAATGGATAGGGCCCCAGTTTTGAGGTGTCATTTTGAAAAAATTATGTACACCACAGGTCTGTAAGATCCAGACTGCAGGGCCTGCTAGAGTAGCTTTGTCAAGATCCAACAAGAAGTTAAATGTCTGTGTTAGTTCACAGAACTTATTTAGCTGTGAGGCTCCGCAGGATCCCAGTTAGCAGCTTCATATTTAAGAAAATGGCAGCAAAAGGTAGCACATCATACGCATGCACAGCAGCTCAGGCTAGCCCTTGGAAGTTGACACAATATGGAAACTGGTTTGCCACAAGCAGTAAAGAGACAGGTTAGGTACTTACCTGCAATTCTGCTCAGCATTTTCTGGTTTTCCTCTGACATTTTCACATATATCACTTGATTGTTAAATTGTCCAATCCCATGAAATGTCATAATAAGGTCTTTACCCTGCAAAATGTCTTCCACTTTAGTCTTGCTTTGCTTCAGTGCCAGAACAGCCCTTAAAATTAAGGAAAAAAAACCTGTTCAGAAAGAAGGCTATTACATGTGGAAATAGTTACATTTTTAGTATCAGATAATACACCTATTTTGGCTAATCTGCAGCACTATACAAGGTGTAACAAGATTATATTCCAGTGCTAATACTATTGCACAGACATTTTAGGTAAATCATCTTTTTCAATATTTCTAACATATAAACTAAGGCTGAAGGTGAGTTTTGTTGGAAAAGTGAATGTTCCAGTCATTAACATTCCAGAAGTGTCTGTGATTATATTAGTGCTAAACAGTCTAAAGGTGGATTTGAACTTTTCATGAAATTTAAACCTTTATCACTGCAATTTTCAGCTGCTTTACTAGGTTCTTCTTACACCAAAATAAATCCATGTTCCCAGCTGAAGCACATTTAACATTTGTTAAATTTCAGTACTCAAGGACAGTTAACCATCAGCTTGTTTTGTTGAGAAATCTGGGTCCCATTTCAACAAAGTTTAGACATACATCGCTGTACACAAATCTCTGAAAAAAGTGGATTACTAGATGACACAATACTTCAACCATTTCACAGAACCATATAAACAAAATAACATGTTTCTAAAAGTAAGTGCCATGACTTTCAGTAACTTTATATCCACTGAAATGTTATAGATGGATCCTCTTTACCCTGGTGTCTCTAGAAAAGGGATTCCGCCAGACTTCTAGTCCAGAGTCTGAGTAGAAGCCTTCTAGTAGTGCCTAATGCATATAATAAAATACCATGCAAATATGCACCACAGGAGACCAGTCCATGGGTTGCTGTGGCTCCTGTAGCTACATTTACTTTATCATTACACCTAAAATTAGAACCTCATTGCTTCATTACGTAATAAGAATGTAGTGTTGTATTATGTTATCCAAACAGGAAAACAGCACCACAATCCAAATTCTGTGCCCTGAGCCTATTAGGAAAGTATTTCATGCATACAAAGGCCATTTTAGCCTGTGACAGTCAACATTGTGACCAGTCCTGACTACTGTATTGATGTTAACTACAACATTGGATCTGCTACTTCGAGACTCGTGGGGACTGCAGAGATGAAAATTTGGCAAGAACAGCACTGAAGGTGGAAAACAAATGAGTTCTCTGTAGATGATCTTGCTTCTTCCAACTTCACAAGCAGGGATAACCTAGCCCTTTATTTAAGGCCATAGTGTCTAAACTGCCACCAAACACTGCTAGCACAACTTGTGCCTTGAGATCTGAAGACGCTTTCCTCCTGGCTTCAAGGGGCTAAGCATGCTGTTTCACTATTAGCATGAGAAGTAAGAAATACTTGGCTTAACAACTAAGACAGCCTTCTATTTCACGTGACAGCAGAAAGCAGTAGCCACTGAACTGTAGACTTATTTAGCAGAACTCTGCATGTAGGTAGAAGATAAAGGGTGAAAATAAAGGATGAGATGAAAATAAAGGATGAAAGTCACTTGGCAAGTAAGATCTGCTTTTCATTAAGTATGCCCATTATTTCTATATTACAGGCATACGTCCACTCTTAAGTTCATTAACACTACTTAACTCCACTCACTTCTCCAACTGATTGATTCCTATTCTGATTGCTGCTCTCCTCTAGCTTCCTATCTTCTTGGATGACAGCCTGCCTAGTCAGCAGCACTGGCAAGGGTTTTTATTACCAAATTACTGTACATAGTGGCTTTCACACACAGGCTTCTCAGCACGTAATAAAGGTTCTCCTACTTTTTCCCAACCCTCAGACCCTCCAAAAATGCCTCTTGAATGAGCCATAAAGCTGAAATTTTTAAATAAGACATATATAAATCTGTCACTTACATTTGTATCTTAGTCCTATTTAGGTGTCTCAAAAAAAAAAAAGCTTACTTCCAGCAAGACATTCTGCTTTTCGTCCAGGCAGATCCTGTCACACCTAATCTCTTTTACTGTTCCCCTTCTTGTGTGCACCAAGGTCCCTGGAGAAAGACGTGCTCTCTGCAGGTTTCCACCTCTACCATGCGATACTTCCCCAGATGCTGAAGAGCCTCACTTCACTGCCTCCTTGCCCATAGCTGTACAGCAAATGGCAGCTTACAGAAAATTCCAGCATACTGTCTCTTCTTCCCCACCTATTCTAGCAGCTTTAGCCTTTCTGACCATGGGGTTAATTTCTTAAGTCATCTTTCACTGTCCCCATCATCACTCACAGGACCCCACTGACAGCCCTCAGCTTGAATTAGACAAGAGTACAGGTTGGAAAGGATCTGAACAGATTTTTATTTCCCTTAATGCAACATAACCTATCAGTTGACATTTTCCAGCTGATACAAGCATGGCTGATCTGAAAAGCCATAGTTTCTCAGAAGGCAGCAGCTCAGGGAAATTTACATTCATTGAGTTAAATTATGGTAAAAACAGCATAGTGCTAATGCCATTCACAGCCATGCTTTCTCTCCCCACCCCATGACAGATACACATTTCAAACCCTGAAACATCCCAGCTAGCTCTGTTAAAGAACTTTCTTCATGTACCAGGAACAAGTCAGAAACTGATTAGAAAATTTTAAGGAGACTAGGTACACACTACCAACTGTTAGTATTCACAACAGAAATAAGGTTATTGCATTTATATGAAGTTAGCTGCAGTTTAGAAGAATTCTTACTTTTTTACTTCTTCTTCTGTTCCCAGGTGAGCCACTATTATAGTAAGGTGCATAGTCTGAACAGGAAGAAAAGCTCTCAACAAGTCAGGCTCTTTTGTGAATATGAGCTCTTGAACATCTTCAATTCTGTCTAAAATCTGCAATGCAGGAAACAAGACAAATGGAAGTAAAGTTTCATTTTCGAGTGCTCAGGCATTACAGGAAAAATTGAGAAAACTGAAGCCTCTCAGACAAAGATGTAGATATAGTTTAAGTCAAACTGCAAAAACAAAATCCACCCCCCGAAGATCTATCACATAACATTCAGATTCAATTTCCAGGCTTCTCACAAATTGATTTATCTGTTTTCCCTTTTAAAGCCTGCAGGCAAAATTCATAGCTCTCTTGTGAGCTAGCACCCTAGATCTTAAACTAGGTCTGAATCTGACTTTAAGCATGTTTGAATAAAACTCACAACATCGTGTAAATATTAATGCAATCTTCAGGCAGTAGTCAGTTCTTAATAGACTGGAAATTGAATAGCATTTCCATAATTAATCTTATACCATTTTCTGATTACAAGTTTGATCACAGATTAAACTGATGCCTCTTCCCAAAAGGAAACCACCAGCAAACAAAGTAGATCAGCTCAGTAAACATGCTGCTGTCCAAGTTGGTATTTTCTCAAACTGCACAGCTAATTTTTAGCTTTTCTAGGTCTGTCCATGCCTTTTCCCAATTGGCTCCAACTGTAGGTGGCAAAAATGTTTTTCATAACAGCCTGTTATGGTTTAGAGGCAAGTCACAGGAGCGACAAGAAGGAAAATAATTCAATCACACAAGGATCAGGCACCTGGTAGAAGCCATTCTAACAGACACTGCTAGATTTTAAGATCATTTCAATGAGCAAATGCTGGCTTACATGCCTAGATGCTCACATAGAGTTCCACTTCATCCTTGCACAGGTTGAAACAACTGGGTCAATGGTTTTGTTTTGCAGTCTTTCTGAAAGGCTTGGTAGTTATGTGCAGTCCAGTTAACAGAACCACAACCTGTGCTGCAGAAGAGATCACTATAAAAAGTTCCTGATAAGTATCAGGATAAAGCCAGATATGGTTAAGAATCCATTTGAATCCATTTAAAGATGAACAGAACTCAAACAGTACATTTCTCCTTATGGCAAGATACAATTGATGACTCACTTTAAAGTATTTCCCACTATGACTGAGGCACAATTTATTATGGCCTGCTACTTGCAGCACATTTACTTAGATCCTGAACAGAGAGCAGGAGTCAAGACATCAAGATGTCCATCCACACAAGATAAAAATCTTTACTGCAATTGAACAGGTCGAGTACTGCCAGTGATTCCACAAGACAACATCACACTCCTCCTCTCTTCCATCTTTCCAAGAACACTCTTGAAAGATGACCATTTTGCCTTAATTTGAGACTCAGACAACTAGAAAGCCAAGTTTGAGTGAAACACCTTCATGTAGATAGATAGATACNGATGTCCATCCACACAAGATAAAAATCTTTACTGCAATTGAATAGGTCGAGTACTGCCAGTGATTCCACAAGACAACATCACACTCCTCCTCTCTTCCATCTTTCCAAGAACACTCTTGAAAGATGACCATTTTGCCTTAATTTGAGACTCAGACAACTAGAAAGCCAAGTTTGAGTGAAACACCTTCATGTAGATAGATAGATACCTGACAGTCACAAAGCAGCTTTCATGTGTTTTTCTTACCACTTTTGACAGTTCATAAACTTCACAGGAGTGTCTTCAGAGCTTTCTGCAGCTTCTCTAATTGGGACAGCCTAGAGTATTCCCATGCCTGTGTTTTGGCGGAGTTTGGTGGATTATTTGTGATATTTGCATTAAATGTTACACTTGTAAAAGAATTGCTTTTTTTTGTGTGTGTGTGTGGGGGAAAAACAGGAAGGAAGCACCGGTAAGAGTATCGAAAGTTTGAGACAACCCTACAAGACCCACTGCAATTCATTACTAGAGGTTGATGTCCTTCCACACCAAAGGCAAGGGGCTGCTGCAGCCACCAGGAGTGCAACAGGGGTTTTCTTTGTCCTGTTGAAAAGATGGAAAATGTAGACAGCCCTATGCTTTGTCATCTGGTGTAAAATGACATCTGGAAGAGAAAAACTGGGAGAAAAGGAGAGAGAAGGGAAGGATACACAGAGCTGTATAGGATGTGGTCACAGGCCACTCAGATCCCATTAAAATAGCAGAATAAGTTAGGCATTCATGCCCCCTCAAGCCCTTCTATGATCTCATTCCTCAGACGGCAGGAAACTTTGTTTTCCAGACTAGATTTATTCTTCGCCCAATGCATACCCATTTGTTCCTCTGCCAACATTGTCCTCCAGCTTACAGTTATTTTCCCTTCCTGGCATTTATCTTCCTGATGTGTTCTGCACTTTTGTTCACCTCTCAAAAGAGAGTCATACGTAGGAATCACTGGAAGTTACATGGGGCCATCCTCCAGATAACCTTCAGTGATTATTCCACTCAAGAAAAAGCCAGAGCAAATAATTGCCTACAAAGAGGAAGGCACCTTTGACATCTACCTCTAACACATACATGAGAGTTTCTACACTTAACTAAGGTGTTTTTTCTTTTTTTTTAAAAAAAAAAAAAAATACTCAAATACCTTCCCAAAGCAAGTTACTGTACTGCAGCTTCTCACACTGGGAAAAAAAGTCATTCTACTTAAATTTTGCCTTTTAGAGCTGTAAATACAGCTGTCCCAGATACTGCATGGAAGCCTAAGCTAGGAAAAAGAAAGGAATCTGCAATAAACAATATCAATTTTCTTCATTGGTGAAAGAACCATAAACTAATAGCAGAAGCTGGTGGCCAAGAGTATATTATCACCACATCTATGCAAGTGAAAATTCAGATTTCTCCTTTTATATTTGTTTTTTAAGAAAAGATCCCAAGATGCACATATATTAATAATTAATAATTCACACTTATCCTGTTTTTCAGTTCTGCCTATGCAAGCTGGGACACAGCAGTCAGTGATTCAAATCAAAGCTTTCCTCTGCCAGGTGTACTAGCTTTAAAATATTTACAACCCAAAGCTTGTCTTCATTTCCTCCGCATAGTATATTTGTGTGCACAGTGTGGGATCAAGGAGGACTGAGACTAAGAGTGGATGAGGTGAGTGCAGTGGATGCTAGTACAGAGCAGAGGGCTGTGTGCTTTTGCACTCTGAGCAACTAACAAGATATTACTGTCAGCAGGTCACAGTTCTCTATGGAAAGCTGAATGGCAAAAGACTTCCCAGTAGAGGTACCAACTTCATGGATGAAGCATTCTGTTTCCACCTTTCAAAAGACTGCATAAACTTCAAAATTCATACTAGCTGAACAGGAATGAGAAGCTCAAAATGAGCCAGTTTTCTCCATTACATTACAAAGAAAAGATACATAGAGTCATGCAGAAACTACATAACTAGTTAGAAAGCAAAATGTGAGATGTCTCCAGGGCTCACACCATCTTTGGAATTTACTTCCATGGATTACAAGACATTGCCTGAAGTATCTAACTGCCGCAAGACTAGCTTGACACATTTCAGAAATACCTTGTGGTAACCAGAATGCTTTAGAACCCTCACAGAACCTCTAGAAGAAGTATTTCTGCTTGGATTTCTGTTCTTTTTTGCTGTTTAACAGTGTGGAGATCTATAAGTATCTATTGCTTTCTCAAGACTGTTACACACATTGAAATCAGAGTATACCTGGATGAAATATGAACATGCAGACTTCACATTTCTTCTTAGAATTAGTTATCTATTTAAGATGTCAGGATAAGTTTGAAGATAAAAGTTGAATAGATCAACATCCATATTTCTATAGTAAATTCTTTACTAAAGAAGGAAATTCTCATCCTCCATTTCACTTAAGAGGGTCAGCAAAGCCAAGTGCAAGGCATTGCACTTGGACTGGGGCAATCCCAGATGTGTGCAAACTGGGAGAAGAACTCATTGAGAGCAGTCCCGTGGAGAAGGACATGGGGGTCCTGGTGAATTAAAAGCTTGATGCGAGCCAGCAGTATGTGTTGGCCGCCCAGAAGGCCAACTGTATCCTGGGCTGCATTAAAAGGGGGGTAGCCAGCAGGGAGAGGAAGGTGATCATCCCCCTCTGCTCTGCCCTCATGAGTCCCCACCTGGAGTTCTGCATCCAGACCTAGGTGTCCCCAACACAAGAGAGACATGGAGCTGTTGGGGCAATGAAGATCAGAGAGATGGAGCGCTTCTCCTACAAAGAAAGGCTGAGGGAGATGGCTTTGTTGAGCCTTCTCTTCTCCAGGCTGCAGGGAGACCTCTTTGCAGCCTTCTAGTACTTGAAGGGAGCATATAAACAGGAGGGAGACTAACTTTATGCAATCTGAGAGTGGTAGAACAAGAGGAAAAGGTCTGATACAAGAGGGGAGATTTTGGTTACATATTAGGAGGAAATTCTTTACTCAGAGGGTGGTGAGGCCCTGGCACAGGCTGCACAGAGAAGCTGTGGGTGCCCCATCCCTGGAGGTGCTCAAGGCCAGGCTGGATGGGCCCTGGGCAGCCTGATCCCAGTGGGTGGCAGCCAGCCTATTGTAGAGAGTTGGAACTGGATGGTCCCTTCCAACCCAAGACATTCTATGATTGTGAACTCCAGCAGGGAGGGAAGCAGACAATTTATTCTAGTTTCTATTGCACTAAAAGCTTTTAAACAATGCAAGAATGGACAACACAAGATAGAAGCCACAGCTTTCTTTTAGAAGAAAATTACAGACTGGAAGATACTATTGCAGACTTATCCACTCAGGCCTTACTAAAAGAGCAATGGCAATCCTCGAAGTGTTATTTTTAGCCACATTAGGTAGGGGAGAAAAGTTTTATCATTCTAGGCTTAACAAGCTTGGAAAGAAAGGCAACTTCATTTTCTTACTGAAGGCTTTTACAATTTGTTACAACAAGTAGTTCAAAATACCTGATCATCTGTTATTGGGATAGAGACGAAATAATTTGGAGTCTCTCGTGGGCGTTTCTTAAGTACTTCTTGCTCTTGTTCTTCCTGATGCTCTTCAACAAGCCCCTTAGGCCCTTCTTGGGCTTGGACATCACTTGGGTCCTGCCTTGCATCTGTATCTCTTTGACCTTCCTGTTGTGGTGATAAGTCTGCTTTCAATTCTTCCTGATGTTGGTTATGGTCATGCAACTGATCTTCTGTTACCATCCCATGCAGGTCTGCTTGGCTTTCAGCCTGCGTCTCCACTGCTTCCACTCTTTCCCCTTCTTGGCTCTTCTTATGCTGGAGTTTTACCGACTCTCCTTCTTGATCCTGCTTTTGGCTCTGAGTTCCCTGTGGAACCAGCTCCATCATAGCCAGTTCTTTCTCACCTTCAGATCTTGCTGTTGACTCTCCCTGGTTTTGTTTTGGTGTCTGCTGCTCTCCATTCCCTAATATTTCTTCACCTTGGTCCTGGACACAGGTCATCTCTTCTGGCTCACAGCCCAAGTGCATCTGCACAGTGACCTTGAGGCCAGCCATTCCTTGTCCCTGCTTCTGTGGCTGTACTTGTACAGTTACTTGTGGGAGAGCTGTTCCTCGGGCTTGCTGATGTATCTGCACCTGCACAGTCACCTCTGGTATCTGCAACCTTGGGCTTGGCTTCTGAGGCTGCACCTGCACCGTCACCTCTGGGGGCTCCCACCGCTTGCTCACCTTCTGAGGCCTCACCTGTACAGTCACTTCTGGGGCCCCCCACCCCTCATCCACCTGCTGTGGTTCCATGTTTGGGGCCATGCTTCCTTGGACCATCTGCTTCTCTGACAGGATGGGCACTGTATCCAGCCCCTGAGGCTGCTGATCATGAACCAGCTTCTGTGGCTGTGCTGCTGGGAGACAGTTTTCTCTGTGGCCCTGCTGCAGGGGTGAGCACACTTGCTGAGATCCCTCTGGACCGCCTTCCACTTGAGTGTGCTCCTGAAACATCTCTTGATACCTGTGTCTATACAACTTTCTTTTTATCATCGTATGACACCAAAGATTTATTCTCCCAGGTTGGAGCTTCACTGAGATCTTGTTCTTCTTTCTTTGGGGCTTGAAGTCATTTTTTGAAGGAGCTGTAAAATAAAGAAAACAGAGTCCAACAGCTAGCTAAGGAAAAGATGACTTAGCAGTTCATTCTGGTTTCGGGTATGCTGAACCCATGACTCACTACAAGAAGCTCCAACTATGTCAAATAGTTGACATATCCAAGAAAGCCCTACTCAACAACAAAGAGCCTACTTCTTGATTAAGCTACTACCTCTAGAACACTGTGCTCTAGGTAGCTACTACATTGCTATGTTGACTTCTGTTCAGGTTTCACTTTAAGGTAGAGCATATTATTTCATGGGACAGTGCTATGGAAACATAGGCCTCATCAAGGGACCGCAAGAAACAGATTGACATTATAACCTGAGCCAGATACCCAGAAGTTGACTATATTCAGAATCAAATTTGCCCATGAAGCTTTGATCTCATAAGTGCAGCATAATCTGATCTAATCAGACTAGTACATACTGCTTTCCTCCACCTCACCAGCCCCATTCCCTTTAAGTACACATTAGTGCTATTTGTTCTCAAATCTCTACCACGTTCTCCTTTATATCTCCCATTCAGCCTATCCCTTTTCCCTCTCCACTAAAGTTGCATGGCTCATCTTGTTTACAGTATCTGGATACAAGCAAAACAGGCAGTGAAAACCCAGAGATTTTTGCTACTTGGTTCAGTGGCAAGCTCCATAGAAAACCAAAGAGCCAAGAACGTTTCTTCATCAGTCAGCTTAGTTCTTACAACGCAGTAGGCCCTAGGACAGTGGTTGCACTTACAAGTGGTACCACTAAAGATGACATCTGAGAAAATAAATTATGACCTTCAAATTCATTTTTTTTCCAAGTTATGGCACCACTTTTTTTCCCCTGAACCTATAAAAATGTGGGCAGATGCTTTTCATCTATCCATCCAAAAAAGCCAAAATGTTTGTGCAAAGCTTGTGGGAAAACCAGAAATCCCACCCCACCAAGTAAATCCATGAAAAAATGGAAACAGGAAAAGTCTGAAAAAAATCATACACAAGTTAAATATTTTAGTATTAACAACTCAAATTCCATGTAGTATGGCTCTCTCCCTAATTGAGGGAAATGTTCTGCAGTGGGCCAAAATTGAGAAGCTTCACAAGCTCACCTTGAATTCCTATGAATATTATACTTTCTTCCAAAAACCCAGATCTGGGGGAGTTGTTCCAAATAAAGCGATATTTTGGAAATATTTGAATACTTGCATGTATTTAATATGCAATTTCACTAACCAAGTATTTCCATTTCTTGTATTCAATTATTCTCTAACAATTTTGTTGGTTGTATGTCAAATCCAATGCTTTAAAAGACTAATGATTTTTTTTTTTTAATGCAAGAAATAAAATGCTTATGGAAATAGAGAGGTCCTACCTTTGGAGAAAAAACATTGGTGTCATACATTGATCATAAAATCAGCTATTAACTATATTTGTGTTTGGAGTCCAACAGAAGATTTTGTCCTTCCAGCAGGGTGATTAACCAGGGGTACATCAAGTCTGTGAAAGGCAAAATCTAGAATAGTAGTTCATCCCAAAATAACATGAAGTTTTACTTTCAAGCATCTCCCTGACATCAGCTTTGATAAAGGGAAGCTCTGGCATTACTCCTGAGTCTTCTTCCAGTTCCTCACTTGAACCACTGTTCAATATTCTTTCCACTAAAAGAATATTGAAGTCTTCCAGACGGTATCTTCCAACCACTAAATGACTGTAAAACAGGTACCTGTTTAGAGTACTTTTAATGGAATAGCAGCTGCTGAGACACTGTTATACTCCTTCGCCTTTATCATGATCAAGCTGCTTGAGAAAACAAACCATTTCTCTTTTAGAAATCATCACATAAGCCTCAAGGCTACGTAAGTTCTCAGTACATACATACTACAATAGTTTGGTCATATTCAGAGAATGTACAGTTTAACCCCTCTGTAAACATATATTTGGATGCACATAGAACAATCAGAAGTAGTCTTCAACACTTCTGAGAGACAGACAGCAGAACTCATGCCTCTAGAGTTTGTTAAGTCCCACAGAAGACTTTATTTCCCTTATTAGCTACATGCAGCTGAGGCAGAATACAGAGGTTTAGATCAGCCCTTATTTGCACTCAGCCTGAGTTGCTATATGAAAATTTGTTAAAACCAGTAACAAGCTGCCATAGTGGTTGATATTTGTTTTTCCTCCTGATTTCTCCCCACCAGGCGAACAGGCATGTCAGTTCTGTCTATGTGCCCACAACAGGGATTCAGTGGGGGTTCTTCAGACTGTTACATCTGTGACAAAGAAACACTCAGTCCAAGTATAAAAGATACAAGTAGGCAGAAGCTGTGTACTTCATAGTGTAATGGACAATTCTTATGGTTTTCAATGCATAACATACAACTACTCTTGCCAGCATTAGTTCCTGTCCTATTTTGCTCTCAAACCTGTATTGTTCCATACACATGCATCTACAAGATTTTCTATTGACTTGCTCACCACCTTAAAGAATTAGAGCAGTAACCATACCCAACCATCCCTACTTTATTTACAAGTTCAGAGTCCTCACAGACATTGTGTGGCTGTCCTCAAGCCTATAATTAAAGGCTCAGGGGGAGGGAAGGTGTTCAAGCTAAACCCTCATATTAGCATCAGCCAGCATGCCATCCCATGTTATGCAAGTTGCGTAGGGGAGATGTGGAAAAAATGGTGGTAGATGTGTATTGTACGCATGCCCTAACATCTTTCAAGGTGATTTTTCTGCCTCTTCTAAAGTATAACCTGAGCTCACTAGACACTACCATTTCATCAACATCTTGGTCCTTCAAACACTTCAGCGCTCATGATTCACTTCAGCAGCATCCCCAATGGATTTGGGTCCCCCTCCCCCCACCCACACTCCTACAGGCCCATTTAACCCAGGTGACAACACCCAACACTTCTGTGACAGGCTCTAGTATCAGTCAGGTAGTTGTGGGCCAACTGCTGAAGACTCTACAGTCTACACAAGTGAGAAAAGTTCTTGTAGTGTATTAGAAGCCCTGACATATGCTCTGAATCACCTGAATAAAGCTGGAAGACCACCCCACCAATCCAGAAATATTTCAGCTGAGGACAGTTCTTTCATCAAGTACCTCCCCACCATCACCAATTTCAGCCTTTGACAGACAGACATCAGCATCCCAACCCACAGCCCTGAAACAACAAATGCATGAGCTCCAAGGAAATCTTCCCCCACCCCCAATTCTATGCCCAAAGTCTAGAAAAAAGTAATAACTGTTCCTAACTGGTGTCACTCTTGACCAAAGGAGTCCAGAAATATTCAGAAAGAAAACTGTCTACAGCTTTTTGGGAAAGGTGAGTACTTAGCCAAATACCTCAGTCTGCCCTCTGTTACTTACATCATCAAGCTTAGGGGAATCAAATGTTCAATGCAGTCGACAATATATAATTCAACTCCACTGCTCTAAGCTCTAATGCTGAAAGTGTGAAAATTCCTCTCAGCCCAGTTGATGGCACTGTCAGTGTTAAACCACCACCTGATACAGAAGCCCTAGAAGCCAGGCAACATTTGCTTCCAACCAGAAACAGTTTTTGCACTCCAGGGTATTACTGCCGGAAACTGCTGAGGGGGATACACTGCTTCTGTATATTTGAAGAATGAGGCTGAAATCTACTGCAGACACCCTATCTCATGCAAAATGCCTCCCTGAGAGGAGAGTAAGTCACAGCAACAGCTTTTACAGAGTTCTGCTTCATCAGAAAGGTCAGGAGCTCCGGAATTATTTGAAAGATAGTTTACTGGCACTGGTTTGGGAAACTCAGTGGACCCTGCTTTCTGTCCCAAAACGTTCCCCTGGTTAACCACTCACAGCAGAGCAGGATGCCAATGCAGCACATCAGCCTAAGGGGCAAGGATTGCCTCCTACATCCCAAGAAGCTGCTTGGGATAAAGAGCAGATTTTCCAAGGCCCTGGACAAGCTTACACATCTGCCCACCCCTCACATCCTATACATGATAGGAAAGGCACTCCCCACACTGCTCTTCCCAATAAAGGTGTCAATTAACTGAAATATTCTGATGATCACGAAGAAGATGGCATTTGGAACAAACATACCTGAGGGCATTGGGAAAATCTTTGTATTGTTGGTTGCTAGCAACATGCACTTGGGACATCTAGCTCACCCAGCCTTGACAGAAGACTGTAGTTTTACAAGTGACATTCCCCAAAATCTGTTCATTGTACTCCGTGTCTATTAAATTCAAATTGAGTTAGATCAGAAGGACAGAGTTCATTAGGACTGAGTTTCTCATTCTTACCATTTTATTGCACTTTAAGTGTGAGATTGTCACAGTTGACAAGAAATAGTAGCACGATTGACTGAAGTACTAAGTTTGAATATGGTAAGTCATCTGTGCATTTTGATTTTAGCTAGAGTAAAATGTTTTCACTGATGTATTTTTTATCCCATTTCATCTTACTTTTTGGAAGAGGTCTAATACAAGGGGAATAGGAAGGGTGAAAGAACAGGAAGGGGAAAGAGAGCCTCAGTTAAATAACACCAGAAGAGACAGTGATAAAAATTCTATGATCGCAACTCTACATGTAGTTTCTTCATATTCTTAACCCAATTCATTCAGAGTGCAGAAAATTCATTTGCTGCTTTTCATTATCTGGTAATGAAGAAGCATTGAGTTTCAAGATTTTCTTAACATAAATGTTAGCTCCATCTCCCCAGCACAGAAGTGGCACAATCGGGTAACTCACACTTCTCTAACAAAATTGATACTGTATTTGGTACCTACTTTTGTCTGACTAGTAGTCCAAGCAAAGAACAAGTTGGGCATTCCAAGCTTATTTAACAGAAGATTGCTAACTCCTTACCAAGGCACTGAATTTACAGTGTTTGTTCACCTCTAAAGGTGAAGATAAAAAAAAAGGGGGGTGTGAAAATGAGAAAGAAGCTATGAATTGAACAATACTTATGCTTAGTAGAAAGATGTTTAAGTGATACACTCACTATTCATATAGGTAACATGCATCTTAGAGACATTTTTTCCTTAGTGACTCATTACAATTCAACACATTATCAGACCACACTGAATGAATTGTTCCCAGAGTACAGATGAAAGATGGGAAAGTCTTTACTTAATGATCCATCATTAACATATCTGTATGTGGGTAGAGTCTCAGCTTTTAAGATACAATATGTACATAATAGTGACCACAAGGTCTCACAGTGACCACAGCTATCTAGCTGAGAAGGAAAGCAAACATTTCCCTGAAATGGAGTGATTATTAGCTTTTAAACGACCTGGGTGTCTTGCTTTATTATCCATTGTTTAACCACTACAATTAGAAAAATGTTAGATATTTAAGATAAAAATACCCTCCCCCAAATAACACATGTTCTCTTGTGAGTAGTAGTGATTACATTGTACTGTAGAGGTTTTGGTAGAGATTTTTTACACTCACTGAAATCATACAATGATTGTGCCATATTCTATTTCATCAAAACTGATACACTCATGGAAACAGTGTCCTAGTCATTACTTCACTCTTTGCAGATCTCTGATCAGCCATTAAACAGCAATTATCTTTGATGCTGTACTGATCTTTAAAGAACAACAGAAGCAGGGATTCTGTACTATCTCATCTGGTTTAAATTGTAATTCCCCATGCCCCAAGTGAAGTAAAATTTGGTTAAGGTGTAATTCATTTAATCACATTATTCTGCAATTCAAACTGCATCCTTCTACTCCCTAGAATGAAACCAGGTTCTTACCCAAGATTAATTTAAGGTTATTTGCATAAGATAATCAGTCAGCACATGAGATTACTTTGATTTTAGTAGGCAAATTATTTATGCAAACAAAAAAAAATCACTTTAGAAAGGCAAGCTTCAATCAATTCGATACATGAAAACCTAAAATACCAGGATCAAAGTAATAATTAAAAAAAGAATGCAGTTATGCACAGTTAGTTGCTCACCAGCAGACTTTGCAGGTATGTCCTGTCACAAGGAAGGCTCCTAAGCAGGCATTAAGAAGACAGATAGGAATGCTAAATCCACAGCTGATTTGAAAGCTCACCCTCCCACGCCCCCACCCAGTTTGGTGAGCAAGTTTTCCTCTATGCCTGGACACCCCAACCTGCCACCAGCTCAGCCAGACCTAGCACTGCCATGACCATTTCCATGTGGCACCAGAACTTCTGCAGCACCCATGAAACAGCTTTCCCACCACCAAGCCAGCTCCACACAGGATGGCTACCTCCCTCCCCCTCTCCAAGTGCTTTACCTTTATGTCAAAGCCATGCAAAGGGAAGTATTAATGCTAACAGCTTTACACCTGTGGCTACCAGCCTATACCCATGGATAGGAGACAGCACAGTCCAGATACTGCATTTCTTACTCTATTACAGAACTGCAGTGAGAAATTGTCTATAGATTCCATCATCTCAGCAATACTTCATAAGCCAAAACACTATTCTAGGTGTTAGCTTTACAGCTGTCAATTAAGGAGGCAATCTTGATTCAGAAACAGTTCATCACATCACTTCTGCCTCTGCTTATTGTCTGCAATCTTAAGAATTTACTCAAACTAATGGCTCTTAAGTATACCATACCCACTTGGAAAAGCAAATACAGTTATTTGCTTCTTTAAAAATTATTCTCCAAATATACTGTATTATCTGGAAATCTCCATCATAAGTGATTTAGTACCCAGCCCCAGGGAAAGAGATAATACAGTATCTGAACAGCTAAGTCTTTGATTACCCACTTTAACTTAGGTATATTTCTGAACTCAGCATAAGCATCTAGGCCACTTGCTGTCAGGTACCAAGTTCATGTCTGTCTATACCCTCACAAATTAGATAATTACACAAACACTATTTGCATAAGAGCAAAAGGACTCAGGCCATTTTGTTCTTTAGACAAGTGCACATAGAACGCAGACCAAATAAAGCAACTCAAGTTCATTCAAAAAAAAAATCACCTCATCTTGTTTTCACTTACCTGGGAAATGAATTTGATTTTAGGGGGAAAACTGCACCTATTTTGTCTATTTAAAAGCTTTTTATTATTACTTCAAACTCAGCTGCTAGGCTTCTAGTTGCCTGAAAGGCACAGTAAGGGTCACTGTTTGTGCTTCATACATGAGACCTGTTTCACAAATATTATCAGGAAGTAACTGAAAATGTATTGTAATTATGTAGAATTCAACTGGTTGTGAGAGAGTAACACTTTTCATATTTACACAATAGTTTTGTGTCAGCATGTTAGATATTTCCTTGCAAAAAGTCTCCTATTATACAAATTTTTGTTCTGTATTGAGGCATCTGAAAGAGTATATTCTCTTCTTCAGTTGGAGCAATGTAGTAGTCTGCACCTAGCAGAGTAAGCCTGAGTATTTTTCAATAATGTATAATAATCTATTTTAAATACGTCCTTAGGAATATTTTAGGCTTGAATAACAGTCTTGTGTATTGGTGTGAGCACACCTAACCAGTGAGTCGCAACTTGGATGATTCTTCTGCCATGTAGACAAAAGCTTCTGCAGAGTCACACTGCTGTTGCACTTCATCCTACTCAGAGAGGCTGCAGACCTGTTCAGACAAGAAAGCTAACGCTTTTCTTTCTGGCCTCCCTACCTGTACTACTAAAACTGGAGCCCAGTGCAATCAGTGCACATATGTGGTGCAAGAAAACACTGCTGGATTCAATAAGCAGCGCACATTATGCACACCTTCTGTTATAGTAACAGATCCTTCTTCCAAATTTGATATAAAAGCATCTGAGCAGGGGGATGGAAAATCTGACACGAGGCAGCTAGTGGAGAGACATATGGAGGCAGAGAAATAAAGATATCAGCACTTGGCAAATCTTGCATTTCACATTCATATGCTCACCACATTTAGACACAAAGACTGTATCTAACACTGCAACACCAGAAGAGTGAGGTTTTTTAGCCCCCATTCTCTAAAGGGACACATGCCATTACAGATATCCCTGTACAGCACAATAAAACTTTTGTAAATAAATAATGCTGCCCTGGTAGTCTACATTTTGGATTAAAGCCAGAAATAATACACTGGACTGCAGTGAAATTACATGATGCATTACTATGGTACAACTGTGCAAGTATGAGCTAGCAACTCAATTAATACACTACCTTTGTGTCCTGTGAGCATATATCAAGGGAAATTGAACAGATTAGTGTTTGGGATTCTTGACTTCACAAGAAAATAATTTTTCTTCCAAAATTAAAGAGTTATTGAATATAAAGAAAACCATTATCCCTGAAGGTCCTTTCTCTGTTCACCGTAGATGAAGTCCATTAAAGGTTTTCCAAGTTTCCCCCAGGACTTTTTCCCCCCCAGTAATCTTAGAATTATAGAATCATCCAAATTGGAAGGGACTTTTAAAGGCCATCTAATCCAACTCCCCTGCAGTGGACAGGGACAGCTACAGCTGGATCAGGTTGCTCAGAGCCCTGTCCATACTCACCTTGAAGGTCTCCAGCGATGGGGCATCCACCACCTCTCTGGGCAACATGTGCCAGTGCTTCACCACCCTTGTCATAGAAAACTTTATCCTTCTACCTAGTCCAGATCTCCCCTCTCTGTTTAAAATCATTTCCCCTAGTCCTATCACAACAGGCCCTGCTAAAGAGTCTGTCCCCTTCTTTCTTGTAGTCCCCCTTCAGATATTGAAAGGCCGCTACCAGGACTCCCTGGCACCATCTCTTCTCCAGGCTGAACAGCCCCAGCTCTCTCAGCCTGTCCTCACAGGGGAGGTGTTCCATCCCTTGGATCATTTTTGTGGTCCTCCTCTGGATGCGCTCCAACAGGCCCATGTCCCTCCTGGACAGAGGGCTCCACATCTGGGCACAACACTCCAGGTGGGGTCTCACCAGCACAGAGCAGTGAGGCAGGATCACCTCCCTTGCCCTGCTGGCAATGCTTCTTTGGGTGCAGCTCAGGATGCAGTTGGCTTTCTGGGCTGCGAAGGTGCACTGCTGACTCATGTCCAGCTTGTCACCCACTAGTACCAAGTCCCCTTTGGCAGGGCTCTGCTCAATCCTTGCATCCCCCTGCTTGTACAGATAGCAGGGTTTGCTGCAACCCAGGTGCAAGACCTTGCATTTCACTTTGTTGAAGCTCATGAGGTCAGCCTGGGCCTACTGCTCCAGCCTGTCTAGGTCCCTCTGGATGGCATCCCATTCCTCAGGTGTGTTAACCACACCACACAGCTTGGTGTCATCCGCAATGTTGCTGAGGGTGCACTTGACCCTGCTGTCAGTGTCATTGATGAAGATCTTGAAGAGTATCAGTCCTGGAACATGCCCTGAGGGACACCACTCATCACTGATTTCCATCCAGGCATGGAGCCATTCACCACCACTTCTTGGATGTGATCTAGTAGCCAGTTCCTTGTCCATTGTAGGGTTCACCCATTAACTTCATGTCTTTCCAGTTTAGAGAAAAGGATATGATGTGGGACTGTGTCAAAGGCCTTCGTGAAGTCCAGATAGATGACATCCATGGCTCTTCCCTTGTCCTCCGATGCAGTTACACCATCGTAGAAGGCCACTAGGTTGGTCAGGCAGGACCTGCCCTTGGTGAAGCCTTGCTGATTGTCTTGCATCACCTCCTGTCTTCCTTGTGCCTTAGCATAGCTTCCAGGAGGATCTGTTCCATGATCTTCCCTGGCACAGAGGTGAGGCTGACAGGTCAGTAGTTCTGTGGCTCATCCTTTCTACCAAGCTTAGAAATGGGTGTAACACTGCCAGGGTGTAACAGGGGACTTCATCTGACTGCCGTGACTTCTCAGGTATCATAGAGAGTGGCTTAGCAACTGCATCAGCCAATTCCTTAGGGACTCTTGGATGCATCTCATCAGGACCCATAGACTTACGGATGTTCAGGTTTCTCAGGTGGTCGAGAACCTGATCCTCACTTACAGTGGGAGCACACTGCTCCCCCAGTCCCCACCTTTCAACCCATCTGCTCAAGGGATGCATGAAGAATAGTTGTTGTTGAAGACTGAGGCAAAAAAATTGAACACCTCCGCCTTCTCCTTGTCCATTGTTACCAGCCTGCCCATGTTGCTCACTAGGGAGGGAACACCCTCTTGGAATTTCCTTTTCCAGCTGATATACTTGTAGAAGCCTTGTTTTCCTTTGTACTCCTCACCAGTTCCAGCTGGGCATTGGCCTTCCTGACCCCTTCCCTACACAGCCTGGCAACATCCCTATGCTCCTCCCAGGATACCTGTCCTTGCTTCCACTGCCTGTGGATTTTCTTCTTGCTCTCTAGTTTGACCAGCAGGTCACAGTGCAGCCATGCCAGTCTCCTGCCTTCCTACACCTGGGCATGGAGAGCTCTTGGGCATTAAGGAAAGCTTCCTTCAAGATCTGCCAGCTCTGCTCCGTTCCCTTGTCCTTGAGGGCAGTTTCACAGAGGGTCTTACTGACCAACACCCTGAAGAGCTAGAAGCTGACTTTCCAGAAACTTTAAGACCTAATTTTACCCCTTGTCTGCCCCACATTCCTCTGGATTGTGAACTCCACCATGACATGATCACTAGAGCCCAGGCAGCCTCCAATCCTGATGCCACCAATTTCTTTTCTTGCATTGGTTAAAAAAAAAAAAAGTTTGGTGTTGCATCCCCCCAGTGGGGCTACCCATTGCTTGACTTAAGAAGCTGTCCTCCATGCATTCCAGGAGCCTCCTGGGTTGCCTACCGCTTGTCATGCTACTTTTCCAGCAAATTTCAGGGTGGTTAAAGTCATCCAACAGGACAAGGGCTTGCAATTGCGACCCCTCCTGTAGATGTAGAGAGAAGGCTTCATCCATCCACAGGCTTCTGGTCAGGCCACCTGTAGTGGACACCAACCCCAAGGCTCCCTTTGTTGCCTCAGTCTCTAACTCTCACCCATAAGCTTCCAACTTGCTTGTGGCCATTCTTCAGTGACAGCTCTTCACACCCTATTCCACTCGATGTAGAGAGCAATACCTCCTCCCCTCCTCCTGCACCTGTCCCTTCTGAACAGCTTGTAGCCATTGATTGCCACACTCCAGTCACAGGAAGCACCCCACCAGGTTTAAATGATGGCAACCATGTCATGGTGTTCTAGCAGCACAGTGGCTTGCAACTCCTCCTGTTTCCCAAGCTGCATTCATTGGTGTATAGGCACTTCAGCTGGGCAGCCAGCCTTGTCATCTTCTTGGAGGACAACTCCCTGATTCCTTGGAAATATGTTCCTTAGAACATTTCCTGTATAACTGCAGTATGTCCAGAGAAAAACCAAAAACTACTGCTCTTATCCCACTGAGTGCAGACTACAACATGCTCCTGTCATACTCTGCTTAATGTAGTGCTCGTCCTTTCATCTGGGGACATAAAAGCTATTTCCTTCACTGATAACAAAAGGACTAAGAGCAACCTATTCCCAGTTATCATTAAAGCTCTTAGACTTCAAGCCTAACAACAGCTTTAGAAGCTATAAAGAAAAGTTATATTCCTTTCTTTGGTTTCCACTGTTAGCAGAATGCATTGGGAGGAGGCAATTCCTCAGCATACAGAAGGGCAAAGAAACAGCATCCACACCAGCTTTCTTAGGATGGATTAATGAAGGACCTCATGGCAGGACAACTGGGGAAGGTTACCTCCAACCACTTGCTGGCAAGTTGTCACACAGAGTTTGTTACAGAAATTCAGCCTGATACTTTACAACTTTTCATTTAACCACCCAATATACCCAGAGTTACAGGTTATAGGATAACACATCTAACTTGCATGTGTTACTTTGGACACAGATCTATATTTAGACATGCAACTTAGCCTTTGGAAGTAGATCTCACAGAGTGCAGGGATTGTCTCCTCCCAATTCATTCCTCTCAATGGTTTTGTAAAAATCATGTTGGGGCATCCTAGATGATGGTTATCACTGGTAATGAATTCCTAAATGCAACAGCTAACAACTAACTTCTCACTGCAGTCTATTACTCCTATTACATGAACTCATGTCTAATTATGAAGAATGTATTGAGAGCCTTCTCTTTGCTACAGAGCTAGATACAGACAAGACTAAACCACACATCAGGAAGACATTAAGGCATATTATTGCCTATACTTGAGTAAAACAGGAACATTAACTGTACTGATATGTCTCATGATCCTCAGTATTCAAAAGACTGCTCTGAAAGATAATACGAGTTATCCATTAAAAGGTCTTGCTTTGGTAAAATACTCTTGGGGAGGATCAACAGCTTTGAGTACAGTTTACACAATAAAAATTAAAAAAAAAAAATCACACACACTTTGGCTTGTACAGAATGCTAGAGTTATTGTAGGTTTTTTCCACCCTCAAAAAATCATGACACAGACAACCTGGAGATATTTTGGTTTTGTATGGCCAAACTTCTCCTGTGCACTTAAAGGCAGATCATATACCAACAGAAGTGGAGGTTTTCATAGAGTCATAGAATGATTTGGGTTGGAAGGGACCTTAAACATCATCTAGTTCCACCCCCCAGCCATGGGCAGGGACACCTCCCACTAGACCAGGTTGCTCAGAGCCCCATCCAGCCTAGCCCTAAACACTTCCAGGGAGGGAGCATCCACAACTTCTGAGCAATGTGTTCCACAAATAATCATCTCTGCCTCAACACACAATGCTACATATGTGAAGTTCAATGCAAAAAAGAATGTTGGAAGGGGCAGAAAACAAAATTTATATCACTTACTAGATGAAATACTCTAAACAAAAAAGTCACAGATTCATAGGGGTTGGAAGGGACCTTTGGAGATCTAGTCCAAACCCCTGCTAAAGCAGGATTCCTAGAGTAGGTTACTGAAGAAAGCATTCAGGCAGATTTTAAATATCTCCAGAGAACTGCAAGATCATTTCTGTACAATGTCTAAGATATTACTCAGAAGCATTCAGATGAAAAGAAAAATATTAGTTAACACTTCAAGATGAGCAATTGCTATACATTTGTAGAATACACATTCAGCATGCATATAGACTTGTACTTTCTTTAGAAACTGCTTTGAGTTTCGCTCAGTCACTGAAAAGAGAAACTCTTAATTAACTGCTCAAATGAACTATAAAAATGTTATTTACAGAAGTTTCAACTTGATTATGGATTTCTAAGAAGTAGTAATTCACCTTTCTGTATGAAGGAGACAAGAGAATGCATAAAGCTATAAATGTTATTAACTGCAGGGTAAGGCATAATATCATCAGAAGTTATGAAAACTGTCCCATCTTTATTCCTTGGTTCTGACAATCAAGTTTAAAACAAAGAGTAATTTAACCTCTCCACCAAAATCCTGGTGTGGATTACACCTTTGCCAACAATGAACTAGCATTGATTACTTTCAAGAACTACCAGCTATAAATCTGCTTTAGAGGCATGGAATAATCCCAGAATCTCTCAAGTCAGGCTTTGAATGAACAAGTAGCTGCACCATCAGCACAGAGGAGACAAAGAGCATATGATCAGTAGCTTTAAAAGCAATTAGAACAGATCAAAGAGACATCAACTGTTGATCTATTTAAATTCATGAGATCCTATTTGGAAACACAGAAGAGATCTGCAGAAATATAAAACTG
>VXAV01008453.1:155809-195823 GCA_013399715.1 Alectura lathami | reverse complement strand
TGGGCCGAGCTGATTCAGGGAGGCCCAGAGCTAGGCTGCTTTATTTTAGCTAACTTTTCTCTGCCTGTAATCTGAATGCAAAGGATGACCTTTATGGGGGAATCCGTTGTGACGTTCCTTAGCACCCTACACCTGACAGAGGCAAGGGCTGATGACTAGATGAAGCTATCCAAAGCAAGTGGATGATCCATGTAATGTTCACAGCAGGAACTGGTGATATAAACCACAAATGATGAAGAAATATTATGGGGGAAGGTGCTCTAGACACCTCAGGGAAGGAAGCATCTAACCTTTACCCTTTCTGCTAGTCTTCAGATGAAGATAACCATGCTTTGTACTGTAATGTGGATAGTGGTTGGTACAACCTCATTCCCTCTAGTGATTTGAGCAAAACAGGCTGTCCTCACCTGGTTCCCTGTCAAGGCAGTGTGTGGTACCCTGATCTCCCTGTGGAAATACATGGGTAGTAGCTGCAATGGCTCATGTCTGAGTCAGACACGCATGTGTGGTGGGCTTTAGGAGCTACCAGTGGATATTGAAGTCGATTCTTTCTTATTTCTTATTTTCTTATTGCTTTATCAGCAATAAAATATTTTTATGGTTATCTAGATGGGTTGTTCTAAAGTTTAATCACTCACTGAAGACTCATCCTTTCTCCATTGCAAATGTTGTTGCTTGAGTAGCTCACTCAATTATATTTTCAGAAAGGTAGTCTTGAAAAAAGCAATGGTGTTGGAATAAAGCGTTGCTACTCTTCCCTGTTTTAGGTTTGAATTAACTAGGTAGGGTGTCCTCCACAAGCCTAAAATGATTTGTTGTGTTGCCTTCTAAAAACATTATCAGAGCAATCCTTGTCTGACGAGTGCTTTCAGAGGAATCCCACATTTTTGTGTGGAAATTGCATGCCCTTTATGGATTTGATACCATTCTCTACCATTTACAGATGCTGTGGTGAATATTAAATCTCAGAGACGTTAACCTTCCTACAGTTTAAAGTATAAAAAACTTCTGTGTATAGACTGGGCTCTCCATAAGCTCTCTTCAAGTTTTCGCACATCAGGTGCCTGAGCTGCTACTTCTCTGTCAAAATCAGTGTCTCATGGACCCCACCCAGCAGGAGGTTGGCACCTTCTCTAATGTGAACTCTAATGACTCACACTGGTCCTTCTGTCAGGCATGCAAAAACAAATAGTGGCTGGCAGGCAAGTAGCTATGACCTACTAGTCCCCTTTTTGCTTTGTATCAGAGTTAGGTATGATTTCTCCTCTCAGCAGACACCAGGCAGCTTAAGTTTGTAAGTCTATGCTATTCTACGTAGAATATGCAGTCTGAGACACGAGGCTGGACATAGATCTGCACCTGATGCGTGATATGAACTAGTTTTTCTGAGGTGCCTTATGGAGACATGATGGAGGGATTGTGATGTTGATCCTGAGAGAGAAGATTAACAGTTATTTTTTCCTTGAGGAGAGGCTAAAAGAGCAGGGTCTGCTCATCCTGGAGAAGAGGAGATTCAGACGGATCTTATCAATGTGTAAAATTATATGAAGGGTGGATACAAAGAAGACAGAGCCAAAGTGCAATCAAATCAGATGTCTCGTACCTATAGCTGGTAGTGATTTAAGCAGCTGTGTGAGGAATGAGTCTTTTATATTTTATAGCTTCTGAAAGTGGCAAGGGCCTTCATAATTGGATGCAGTAGGGATATATACAATGCTAATGTAATTGACAAGAAAGAGCTAGGAAAAAAATGTCTAGCCTTCATTCTTTCCCTCAGAATCTCAATCTTTTCTTAACTAGTGTCTTGTGAGATTATCTTTTAACAAACAGCTGTTTTCAAACTGCCAGCCGGTAGTACTTGGTATCTTTCTAACTGACTCTGGCCTTAGTCCATGCTCACAGCACTTTTCAGACAATAGCACATTCTCTTGGAGCATGATTCTCTGCTTTGGCTAACTAGAGAGACGCTTTGAAGATCCTTTATGCTGACTGGCCAGCTAACTCCTGCCCTAGTGGAGAACAGAAAATGTGAGAGGCTACAGGTGAAATACCTAGGAACTACTGTACTAAATCTCTCTTTTTTTAACAAAACCTTCAAGTCTGCCATCCATATGAATAGCCAAAATTGCATAGGAAACCTAACAGTTAATGTTTCTTTAACTTTTTGTCTGTAAGGATATTCTGCGATTTTCTCCAGTTCCTGAAGGATAATTTGGCTGCCTGTGCAAGCTTGATTTTAGTGTGATTCCACAGCTGCAGAAGCCCATTGATATGTGGTGGTGAGCAAATCACTGCATTTTTTTTCCAGGGCTCAGCTGTTTAAAATATACTGAATGCAAAATCACTGGTAAGTTACAATGTGTTTAAATTACTCTAATTAAAGCTTCTGTAGTATGGCACAGTTCATGATATTTCATTGCAAATTATAGCTCATGCACCTACCATGGCAAGCAGGCATTTTCCCTTATTTTTTTATTCAAAGTCTAGCGAGAATGGGAAGAAACAAACTTTTCAAGCTAAATTGCAGACTTGCTATCTGAAGTCTTTTCACAATTTTCTGAGCACTTTTACGGTGAGACAAACAGTTAGATTATGGGTCTGAACAGTATCATCTGATGGTGGGAGGAAGAGAAATCCCTCCTCAGGAAGGCTTTGGTCTGTTTCTATTTTTAACAGTTAGGCTGTACCATATGAAAAGGCGCTCTTAATGTCAAAGACAGCTTAACGTCATACGCATCAAGCTGTGCATCGCATGGTGAAGACTGCATCTCTCTCCGTGGCAGACAGGAACAAGCCAAACTCATTGTATATGTTAAACTGCTAGGGATGGATGTTTGGGAAGGGTTGGGTTGGGGCTATTGCACTAAGATGAAGGCTAACAGAGAGAAGAATAGAACACGTTTCCTTGGCTATCTGAAACTAGATGATGTTATGGAGTTTTTGCAGTGCCTTTTTCATATTCTTTGCTAAAACTTGAATTATGTTTTGTATCTCAGCTTGGCCAAATACAGACCAGTATGAAGAATGATTCATTGTAAAGAAACTTCCAAGCAAGTGCCATGAGTGGTTTCCATCTCGAAAGGCTGGAGTCAACTGAACTGGTTGCTGGTAGATTTGCCCATTGCTGCTGGAACCATTGCCCATGAATCTGTACAGATTAACTACATTTAAGCTAACTATTTAGCTTAACTGTTGGTCTCAGAAGGTTGGCAATCCTATGCTTTACAGACAGCACCCTGCACTGCTGGGTGTGCAGGGTGCAGAGGTGACTTAGCCGTGTTGATCCATGGTGCTTCGCCCATGTTGACTGAGTAGGACTTACTAGCCTAGAGTTCAATTAACGCATCCTGCATCTAAGCCTGGGCTGGCTTGGGATGAGTGTGTAGGAGCTTGTATCTGAACGTGTGCCTGCTCTGAGATAGCCTTAGTCTATGCTCAGGTTTATGGAGTATTGTTCCTTTAATAAATTGAAAGTGACAACAGAGAAAAAATAGGAACATAAACAGATATAGCATAAGGAAGGAGGCACTAGGAGCCTGTGAACAGCCTCAAAGCTATCGTGTCATTGGGATTAGAGAGATGGGATAATTTATATGACTGGAACACTGTAACAGATGGCTGCAAGCTTTTTAAGAATCAGAGACTGGGAAGGCAGGGAGGAGAAATTGTACCCACCCTTTGCAGAGAAATATTTCAACTGCGCAGAGGATTGCTACGAAATAGGTAACAGGTTTGTCTAGAGCTTATGGGTAAGAAACTTAAGTGACATTGGTGGATGTCTGCTGCAGAACGGGATCAAGAAAAATAACTGGGCAAAGCTTAATATCTGAAAGGATGCTCATCATCATAGGCGCTTGTTTTCACAGTGAACTTTAACTATGCTTATAACTTCAGGAATGTCAACAAGGCAAAGAGAAAGTAGTCCTAGATGGTTACAAGAGAGTGTCAGGAAGTGAAAGTGACTGATGGAGGACCAGCTACTAATCAGTAAGAACGAATCAATAAGGGATGTGACAATCAGTGGCAGCCTTGTCTACCCCAGCCTTGAAGCTGTAATGTTTAAGATCTCTCAGCCATTGAGGACGACAAGCAGCAAAGTAAAGGCTGCAAACTTGAGCAGACTTAGCTTGGCCAGGGAAATGGCAGCTGGAATCCCAGAGGATACTGCACTGAGAGGCAGAGTTGATCAAGGGAGCTGCTTGATCTTCCTTTGCATACTTATCAAAGAGTGGAAAAAGTGTCTGCTTCAGTGCTCAGGAAAACAAGCACATGTCAGGATGCATACCAGCTGAGCTGAACACATAACTCACTGCTGATCTCAAAGAAGAAGAAAGGTGAAGGCAGGGATGGGCTACCCAGAGCCAATGCAGAATTACCACCCAGAATTATTCCAGGGAAAGAGCTTGGAAAGCCAAAGAACAGTTGTATTTGACACTGGAGCGTTGTGAAAGGCACTAAGAGGTACCTTGGAGACGAAAGAAATACCAAGGAAAGTTTTGGCCTGCTGTTATAAAGGAGCAGACAGTCTAGTGACAAAGAACATCAAAGCAGCTGAGGTTCTCAAGGCCTTCTTCACTTCAGCCCTTATTGGCAAGGTTTACCTCAGACCTCCCAATCTCTGCTCTTAGTAGCAGCATTTAGAAGAGTGAAGTAGAGGAGGCATAGGCATGTATCCCCTCCATGACAGAGCAGATTTGAGTTCAGGAAGGGAGCTAAGAGAGCTGGTCAGTGTCATGCAAAACTGCTTCAAACTAGCTTTGCCATGACTGATAGGCAAATATTACGTCCACTTTCGAAAGAGTAATGAATGAAGAACTGTAGCCTGGTCGGTCTTTCTTCATTAGGTGGGAACATCATGGAGCAAGTCCTTACAGAAGACATTTCCAGGTATATGAAGGACAAGAAAGTGTTTGCAAACAGCCTGTACAGTTTTACCATGAGCAAACGGACACTGTAGTTGGAAGTCTTGGCAGCCATATAAAATCAGTATTCCACAGGGGTCACACCTGATGATCTGGATGAAGGGGTGGAGTGCCTCAGCAAGATCCTGGGCAACATGAAATTTGTGGGGAAGCAGCTGATAGACTGAAGGGCAGGACTATTACACTGAGGACTCTCAGGACACTGCAACAATGGGCTGACAGAAACCTTGCTGTGTTCAGCAAAGACAGTTATGAAGTCCTGCATTTAGAATGGTATAACCTGATGCATGCACTGGGACCTGCTGGGGAGCAGCTCTGCAGGACGGGATGTGGCAATCCTGATGGACAAGTTTAACATGAGTCAGCAACATGCTTTTATGGCAGCAGCTGAGCAAAGTTGCTTCTCAGCACTTGTGAGATCACATCTGGA
The DNA here is from genome assembly GCA_013399715.1 of Alectura lathami. Classification (NCBI taxonomy): domain Eukaryota; kingdom Metazoa; phylum Chordata; class Aves; order Galliformes; family Megapodiidae; genus Alectura; species Alectura lathami. The sequence continues at coordinate 190,471 of VXAV01008453.1, read as the reverse complement.
GAATTGTGTCCAATTTTAGGCTCCCCAGCACAAGAAACATGCAGGCATACTGCAACACGTCACAAAGATGGCTGCGGGCCGGAGCACAGACTTTTTCATCCCTAAAAAGCAAAAAAAGTAAGGGAGATTAAACTGCTGCCTACAACCTATGTGGGAGTTAATTACAGAGAGGACGAGGACAGAGTTGTCAGTGTGTAGTGACAGGACAAGAGGCACCGCTGCAGCCCAGGCGAATCCTGGTCGTTAAGCTCAGGAAGAGGCTGGCTGGAGGGGCTGAGCAGTCTCCAGGAAAGTGTTAAAACTCCACTGACCAAATCTAGACCGACCTTTTGACATGTGCTTTAAATCTTTGATGAACACCAGGACTGATTAGTTGTTGTTACAGTTCTGAAAAGCACGAAGAACGTTTCCTTACTATCTTCTTTATAATAAATATTTAATATGCTTGGCTGGACTCTTTCTTCTTTCTCAGGTAGGTCTACTTCCTTTATCCTTTCCACTAAAGATGAGTTCTAAACTAATAATCCCTATTTTTTATATGTTTTTTTTCCTCCTTGTAATTGTCTGCATCTGGTCATATACAGAATTGGACACTGGGCCCTGGCTTCTTGCCATGGACACAATGTGGTGAAAAAAACTGCTAGCCATGTCTTATGTATGATACTGAGGTTACAACGTACAAAAAGTCAGTTTGCTTTTGCTACAAGTTGCATCATGACATTGGCATGTATGTAGTTTATGATCAGTTATACAAAATGGTTCAACTTGTGTTGTACTGCTGTTCAGCCACTTGGTTTGTACCACGTTTGTTTTCCGCTTCCTATCTTAAACCTCTGCAGCTTCATGTGTTGAACTTCATTTTATTGATTTCAGATTTGGAAGGTGCAGAGTCTGTGATGCTCTTTTCAGAGCACTCTGTCCAATTTAACATCTAATCCATTTTCATGCTGGACATTATTAACACAAATATTGGATTGTGGCACTGTGTTACATGCTGTGCCAAGCTTTTAGCTAACATCAAGTTTAACAATAATGACTGTTTTTGTCTTTTTCACTATAGCAGGTAACAGATGGGGGCGGGGAGAGGCATACTTCTGACAGCACTTTTTCTTTAAATAATTGCCAGTTAATAACTTGTTCTTCATGTTATTGAAGTTAAGTTTTCTGTTTCGTTCACTGAATTTTTTTTTTTTTCCAGAGATAATTTCTGAACTTTTCCTGTTCTCAGACCTTCTCTGTCCTCAATGAATTTTCAAAGAGACTAATTCCAAGATTATTTTGGCTTGTTTCCCTAGACTCTTTCCTGGAATTTTATCCATCCTGACAATTAAAATACCTTTAACTCTTTATGAATACTAAGTATTTTCTTCCAGACTCTGTTCTGTGTCCTGGTCCTATGTATCAAGTTGTATTAGATATCTGGTCACCAATAACCCTATGTGTAGATTAGATTCAGGTCTAACATAGTATACATTCACTTAAATCCGTTCTCAAAAAAAAAAAATCCCAGCCTTAGGAGCTACTATTTTTGCTGACAATTGGCCTTCAGCTAAACAATTAAAATGGAGCTGATTTTCTTAGATCCTACTACTTGCTTTTTCTCTCTACAGCCTATATTAAACATGTAAATTGTGTGTATTTTTACTGGCTCCTTTGTCTCACAAGTATCTTTCCCTTCACATTGATCAATGCTTAATCTTCACATTGATGTCCAAATTGGACACTTCCTCATTATTTTGGTACAGCCATTTGCTACAACCTTCACTGGAAAATAATCTGGCATAGCGGGTATTTTACAAGTCTTGTGTGGGCTGACATGATGGAGGCTACGCTCTCTGTTGTTAAGGTAGAAACTATGCACTTGCTTTCAGAACAAAACAATGCTTTGTATTGACTGGTATTTTTCATTAAAAAAAACAGGACAGGGATTTGGTCTAAATATTCATAGCTGAGACTGTTCTAAAAGAACAATAAGAAAAATCAATGGGTGTTCTAGGGACTGGTTACAATATTCAGTTATTAAATATTCTGATTTGATGGTATAAATTCAAAATCTATTAACAGGTATTTGCTTAGGAATATATGCTTAAATATGCCTAAGCTTATATGCCTATATGCTTAAATGCAAATATTTAGAGGCTATGTACAATCAACACTTCCTTCTTTACGCTGAACAGATGCAGTACAACAGTTAAGGAGAAAAAAACTGATAGAAGGGAAGCACCCTGTCCTTCATGGGTAACTTAACACGAAGCAGAAAGAAGTGGAGAAATAATCTTCATAGTTCTTATTGATCTCCCTTTCTATTGTCACAAGATAGAAAGCTGAGCTATTTATTGACTGAACTTTGGATAGCCACCTCTGATTAGCTCAGCTTTCATGAGCAAATCTTACAGTTCAGTGAGAAAGCTGCATTCTGTCAGAAAGTGTAGGAAGATGTGAGGTTACAAAACAGATGTCATTTTTCTTCTTTACCAAATAAATTTAAAAATATTCATGGCTAACCTTATCACAGTTGATGACAAAACAGAAGGTGTTGACATGCTTCTGAGCTTGCATTTCTCTCATTTTTATTGACAAATAAGCTGAGATACTTGTCAAAGACTGACAAAATACAGGCTCACAAGAAAGGAAATATCCAAAGTATATTAATTTATCTGGATGGAGTCCTGTTGCATATTGAAGTTCTCAGATCAAATGTAATGATGCTCCTACATTCATGTTTAATTTAGCAAATACATCTGCAGAGTAATGGCACTCAGGTTCCAGCCTGGCATCCTCTAGTCACTGAGGTATCTTCCTGGGAAACTGAATTTACAGAACTTACAGATCTGGATTCTGCATTGGCAAATTAAATAGGGTTCAGGGAGCTGCTTCTGATGTCTGTCCCATGCCACTGTAGGCACAGTCTCTAGGCTGCAGTGCAGCCCTTGACATCTGACACTCCCAAACTTCTCAGTTGTCTATAATAAACTGAGGAATAAAAATCTATAAATATAGTTATGCTACCAAAAAAATTTTGGGATAATGTCTGCATCCCAGTGTTGTGGTTTAATGTCAGTAGGCAGCTAGCACCACACAGCTGCTTCCTCACTCTCCTCCAAGTGTGATAGAAAAGAGAATCAGAATAGAAAAAGTGAGAGAACTTCTGCATTGAGATAAAGACGGTTTAATAGGCAGAGCAAAATCTGCATGTGCCAGCAAAGCAAAACAAGGAACTCATTCGCTTCTTCCCATTGGCAGGCAGATGTTCAGCCACTTCCAGGAAACCAGGACTCTTCACGTGTAATGGTTTCTTGGGAAGACAAATGTCATCACTCTGAACACTTACCCTTCCTCCTCCTTTACCCCAGTTGTTATTGCTGACCAAGGTGCCGTATGGTTTGGGATATCCCTTCGATCAATCTGGGTCAACTATCCTGGCTGTGTCCCCTCACAGCTCCTTGTGCACCCCCAGCCTGCTCAATGCGGGTATTAACAGGGAGTAGAAGAGTCCTTGACTTTGCAAGCACTGTTTTGCAACAGCTAAAACATCAGTGTGTTATCACTGCTGTTTGTATCAAAAATCCAAAACATGGCACCATGCCAGATACCATGAAGAAAATTAGCAGTATTCCAGCCCAAACCATTGATACCTAGATCCCCTCCATGGCAGGCAACTTGTTGCTCTCCAATGGGTTTTGGTTAGAAAGTACGTTGTTGTCCACTCTCCGTGAAAACAGATCTCCAATATCCCTTTGCTGATCTGTCCAGTGGAAATGAAAATTTTCTTCAGATTCTAGATCTGGAGAAACATGTTACTGTAAATATTTGAGTAGAACCTATTAACCGGGTAACTGGTGACTGGAATATTACTAGAAGCAATTATATACTCTGCCTACTTTCTCATTTTAAGCCTTTGTTCTAATACTTTAAAGGCAGGATTGAAAACAGAAGAGCTTAGTTCCACAGGAAGAAGAATGTGGAACCTACAGGTTAGTTGTGTAAAATGGAAAAATGAAATAATACCAAATAATTAAAATGTATTAACCAAAGATAGGGATAAAATGTCCTTTTAAAATCCTGTAATCAGCCATCCATAATCTCACATGTCCAGCTTTAACTCCAGGATCTTTTCTGCCCAGGGAATTAGAGTCTACCTTAATGCTATTGAGGCTGCTTTTCACTACAGCTGCTCTGAAATACCTACCTGCGACTGCTTTCTTTGAGAGGCTCAGCACACTTGGGTTTCAAACCTAACCTGAATTACCAATTAATATATATTTAATCAAGTAACAATTTGAGATTTTCCTCCTTCAGTCAATGCAGAGGGTCCAGTCCCCTCCAATGGGATGATCAGCGATGGAGGGATCCAATAAGAAAACATCACATTTTTCTCTCTCGCTTTGGTGCCTCACTGAGAGTGTACAATTTTCAGTGCAAACCCTCTCTTTTGGAAGAAATTCATTTTCAATTTTTATCGCATCAGTTACAGTACTGGAAAGTTTGTGGACTTTAGCTGGCATTTTCCTAAGCTTCTTAAAGTCATTACAGCTTAAATCCAGTAGATAAATATTCACAAGGTTTTTTATTTAAAACTTGGGGTGCTTTTTTTGAGCAAACCTATAAAAGTGCTGCCTGCAATGAAATGCAAAGTAACAGCCCCTTGGATTAGCAAACATCAGTTTTAAAAATAGCTGCTTTTAATTACTGAGCTCCAAATCAGAAAGTCGGTGCAACATCAAGGGGCTGCTTTTCTCTATTGAATGTGAATAATATTTAAAGTGAGATGTCTTCTAACCCTTTAATTTACACCTTCTAGGGATGGTTCTGACTCATAGTTTTAATTCTTCCCTATTTTTTTTTTTTCTTCCATGGGATACAAAAACACATTTCAAAGCCTAGAATAAATGTAGAGACCTGATTCAAAATTCCTTGGCAAATCTCCCTCGTATTGTGAGAAATACTTGTTGCCAAGAGTCCAAGACTGAACTTCTTAAGGACGGAACTTTTCCAATTCTCTTTGGTCACTTCAAAAATCTGTTGAAAATCTGAGCTTTGCCTATCACGTAGCTGAAGATTTCCTGAATGTGTTGCCCCACAGTAGCACTCCTTTAATTTGGACATTTTATACAATGAGAGAAATGCTTGGTTTCTAAGTGGCTTTTGTACCCATACATAGAACATCCATGTGCCCAAAAAGGAAGTACAGTGAAGGGTCTGCATTAAAATTTACTGTTGTCAAGCTTTTGTATTCCTTCCAGAAATATGAAGGAAGGTTATTTTGTTTAAGTAATGACTGCCTTTTCCTTAACTGATTTTTACAAATCTTGTAATCTGATTTCTGCTGTAACAGACTCATTCATGAATGAGACTCATTCATCTCTCATTCACGACTGAGACAAGGTTTGTTCAATTATTTGTACATCTTACTGATGACTTGTAACTTCTCATAGGTGAGATTTTTTCTTTAATGAAAAAATCATTTCTCAACTGTGATTTTATCTGAAGCCAATTGACTTCAGAGGTGCAAAAGGCAAGTGGACTGGTGGTGATCACTAACCTTTTGACAGTGGAGGATTTGGTATGGGGGAATGTTTATTAAACAATGTTAACTTGAACTAAGACTGACTTTGAAGTTTGATCTCTAGCAGGGAGATCCATCTAATGATTAAACAATGGAATTAGTCTCCTAGGAACATAACTAATAAAAGCCTTAGGTGCTTGTAACTAGGATGCTGCAATTCCTCATTCTAGACACATGCTGACCACAAAGAAATACAAGGACTGAGGGGAATGATTTAAAGACATTCACTGGGCAAAGATCTCCTTCCAGCCAATCTAAAGAAAGGACAAGCAGATCAGTGAAGGCTGAACTCTGACCTTTTTAGAGGCTAGGTGCCTGAGGGAGACATATGAGCTGCCTTGCTGCAGGGTAAGGTTCATTGAACCAGAAGTAAGATCTTGGGGAAGCTGACTCCACTTTTCTCAGTTCAGGTACACTGCTTAGAGTAGGCAAGTTCTGCTTTTGTAGGGCTGTTTTCCCTCAACCGGTCACAGAAGAGAAGAGTAGGAGACCCACAGATCAGAGACCAGAACCTGGGGCTCCACACCCAACTGGGGCTGCGATTTGGAAAGCGAGGTGCTGCCTGTGGAGGGCAGGCTGTGTTGGAAGAAAAGGGGAAAGGACCACATCCCACCCCTTGTAATGTGAGTCTGGAAGCCTTAAAGAAGACGTCCTCCTGCAGCTGTGTGATAGGACTCCCAAAAACGCCTGTTTGCCCAGCGTAAAGGAAAGTAAGCACTATTACAGTGTGTCGTTCACTGCGCTCTGTGAATCTTAAAAAATATTTTCTGTAGCCAAATACTCTACCTTTAACAAGAGCTAAAATTGTTACAGTTAAGCCAAAATGTGAGCTCTAGAGGCAAAGAATATGCAAATTAGGAAAGAACGTTTTTCAAAATAGATTTAAAAATAGCATCCAGAATACTTCTACCATTTGCAGTATAGCATTCTACGGTGATTTTTGTGCCAACAAAATGTTTAGACACTGGAACCTAAATATTTTAAGCCATTTAGGTACTCACCTCTATGAATGCAGGAGGGGCCTGGGATGAGATTCAGCTGCCAAACCACAGGTGTTCAATGCTGTTTCTGATGCTCAGTGGTACCCAAATTGTCTGCACAGGACAAGCAAGCATGACATATTACTTACAGGGATCTTGTACTCTTATTACTCTTATGGAAAGGTAGCTGAGCAGGATGACTTACGGCCAATAAAATGACTCCAGGTGTTCATGACAAGGCACGTGAACCACCCCCCCCCCCCCCTTTATTTTTGTTTGTTTTTTGTTTTTTGGGAGGCACTATTTGCTACAGGTTCACAGATAGATATGCTGGCTCTATCCAAACATTGTACTCAGCATCCTGCCTTTGCCTTCACTGGGGACTTTTGCATCACTCTGTGTTTTGTGGGAGAAGACATTTGCTAAAGTAATGGTGAGAATCTGTGTCCAAATTCATAACTTCCCAAGCGAGGAATATTCTTATTCTGATCTGTGAAATTTTGAATCTTAAAGATTATATTTTATTAAGTCTTGAGAAAGCACCACAAAGATTTTCAGTGCTTTATTAAAGGTTTTTAAAATGGATGATTGCATATATCCCAGTCAAAATCTCGATCCTACACAGGTATTTATCTCAGCTAGCAGATTTTGTTTGCTCAGATCCAAATTAGAAAGTATTTAAAACAGATAGAACATCTCTAAAAATATACTGAATCTACAATGAAGCTTTAATATTCTCTTGGTAAATTTCACACATCTCATTTGATTTCTAAAGTGAAAAGGCAAACAGAAATTTCCTTCACTAGTTTTCATGCACTGCTTGCAACAATAAAATAGGGATATTTCTCCTATTATGACTACGTATTTTAAGTAGAGAGCAAATGGTTATTCCCTTTACAGAAAAGGAAATCAAATTCCTGACTGCAGTTTGTGGTAATTTCGTTCCTTTATTTGTAGGAATGTAAGCTCCTATGTAGATTGAACGGCTGCTCTTCAGATACAGTTAAATAAAACAGAGGAGAATGGGACCAAATTACTTCTGTCCATTTTTACAAGACTTTTTAATAAAATTTACTTGACGTGACCCTGAATCTACCAGGTTAAATTATCACTGCAGCCACGCTCACATTATTGCTGGTGGATTTTAATCATGGTACAAAAGGTTAGGGTAACAGAAAGCACTGAAAGCAGAATGCTTACAGTGAAACCCAATAGCTGTCAGTGTTTAGATAATTTTCCTTTCAAGTAACAGTCCATTAAATCCCTATACTGTTTTATTTGCTACTTACAAAAGTCTTTTCTTGGTCTTTGGGTGTCAGGAACTAATGAGAAAACCCTTAGAAAGAAATCTACAGATTCTGTAAAAGTAGAACTAATATGACATTCAGAGCTTGTACAATGTTACAATTTTTGATTTTGTAGAAATGTGAGATGGTACATTATAAATCTCTTTTTTAATGAGATTATAAATGTTTATTTATCTCAATTTAAAAAAAAAAAAGAGTTTCAAAATTCAGGTTTAGTAAAATGTCCTTGCTATTTCAGAGAAATCAATCTTCAGTACATAAATTTGGTATTTAAATAAAATTTCACTATATTTTGCTGCCAAACAACAGTAAATAAAGAGGTTATCAGTTTTAATATCATACAGGTCTACTGTGATTTGTGTCACAGTCTAATATAAATCGTATTCTGAAATGGTTAGTATTCCAAAATTGAAAATAATTTCTGAATATCAAATTATATGATACCTCCTCTTTCTCACTCCTTTGCTTGATATGAGCTCAGAGCTGCTAGCTCATCACCTCTACTCCATACCATGGTTCTTTCAGCTACAGCGGTTTGATGCAAATATTCATAACTTAATTGGTAAGACAACAGGAGCTACTGCAACCATCTGATAAGCATCTCCTGAGTTGTGTGCTCATAACCAGATGTTATCGACACACATCAACTGAAGAGTTAAAGCAGTTATTATACTTCTATGTTTGAGTACATTATGCATATTTGTGTACATTTTTTTTCAGGATATTTGCAGTGCTGTCCAAATTGGGAAGAAATATAATTTTATATAATACTTAGAAAGCTGGTTTTATGGAGCATTACAGTTTGTCGAGAGAACCCAAGATGTTCTAGTGTGTTGGGATTTTATGTTTCACACGTGGGCCCGGCTTTCAAAAAATACTGAGAAATTCCTATGAGGTAAAAAAAAAAAAAAAAAAAAGAGGACTCCACATTAAACCATTCACAGCTGGTTTAAAGTAATGAAAGAAGAAAAGGTGACTGTGTTGTCTAACGTCTGTTCTTGGGAGGGTGAGAAATTTCAAACAAAGCAGGTTGCCAACATATCAGAAAACACAGGCAGCAGATTTTAGGTAGAATTCTTAACAAGTTGCAGAAATAAATTGTATAAAAATTACTCTTTGAAGGCTGGACATTCCATTTTTCTATTACAAATAAAAAAAAAAAAAAAACCAAAAAAACAGAAAGTTTTAAATTTTTCTCTGTGTCAGGATGGGAAAATCTTAGCTTTCTCTCCAGTTCCAGAAATGCTTCATATCAAACTTATAGGATAATTTTAGTTATAGCTATTCTCTTTAAAAGAGTTTGGTCCTAAAATGTAACAAGTCAGTAAAAAATTGTTAGAAAATACTGTTTTACTCATATTAAATACAGTGCTCATCTGGATACAGTGTGCACTGCACATAGGGCTCCACTTCTATCCCAGAATATCTGTGGTGTTTCCTACTACCTGATAAGACAGACCTTCTGGATGGTGTGCTCTGGTTTGACTAGCCATTAACTTCAGGTGATAAACAGCCACTGGTGCAGCCTCATCTTGAGCACTGGGTGCAGTTTTGGATGCCACAATATAAGAAGGACATAACTATTACAGTGTCCAAAGGAGGGATACGAAGATGGTGAAGGGTCTGGAGGGTGAGACATATGAGGAGCAGCTGAGGTCCCTTGGTGTGTTCAGCCCAGAGCAGAGGGGGCTGAGGGGAGGCCTCATGGCGGCCTACAGCTTCCTCCCAGGGGAGCGGAGGGGCAGGCGCTGAGCTCTGCTCTCTGGGGACAGCGACAGGACCCGAGGGAATGGCATGGAGCTGTGTCAGGGGAGGGTCAGGCTGGGGGTTAGGAAAAGGTTCTGCACCAGAGGGTGGTGGGCATGGAACAGCTCCCCAGTGCAGTGGGCACGGCCCCGAGCTGATGGAGCTCAAGGAGCATTTGGACACCGCTCTCAGACACAGGGTTTGGGTTTGGGTGGTCCTGTGTGGAGGCAGGGGTTGGACTCATTGATTCTTGTAGGTCCCTTTCAACTTGGAATGTTCTGTGTCTCTGATTCTATGATATATATTCTCCTTGTTCTTCTGTAGTGACACTTGAAGCTGTATCTGTTAATGAAGCACCATAAATGAATAGACTAACTGAATGTAAGAAAATTAGAACTTTTTTTTTAGACAATATAAGCCAATTAAAGCCATTCTGACTGAAAGACACAGTTCTTCCTATTTGTAAACCAAAGCTGAATGCTGATCTGACGTATGGTTATTACAATTGGTATCTCATTTGTAAGGTACTGTGCTTGTAACATACTCAGATATACTGTAAGCCAGCTGTCACTGACTGGATTTTAGCATTAAATTTAAGCAAAATGTCAAAACTTGCACAGGATCAAAACAAGCAAACAAAGCAACAAAAACAACAACAACTACAAAATAAAAACAAGCTAGTAACTTTGGCCATGACCTCTGTATGTCATGTGGTCCAACCTTCTAGGTGCCCAGAACAATGTCCAGATGGCTTTTGAATATGGAGACTCCACAACATCTTTGGGCAACCTGTGTCAGTGCTGGTCACCTGCATAGTAAAGCAGTGCTTCCTGATGTTTAGAGGAAACCTCAGTATTCCAGTCTGAGCAAATTTCCTCTTCTTGCGGCACTGGGCACAAATTAAAAGAACCCGGCTCTGTCCTCTTTGCACCCTCCCCTCAGGTATTCACAGACATTGATGTGATTCCTCCAAGCCTTCTCTTCTTCAGGCTGAACAGTTCCAGCATTCTCAGCCTCTCCTATTAGGAGAGGTGCTCCAGGAATGTTGTCATCTTTGTGGCCCTCCACCAGATTCTCTCCAGTGGGTCCACATCTCCCTTGTGCTTGGGATCCCAGAACAGGTCCCAACACCACAAGTGGCTTCACCAGCACTGATCACTCCACTACAGACTTTACAGTAGAAACTTTTGATAGACAGCAACCCTAGTGCAGTCTTCCTTCTTATCAGAAAGTTCATTTGCTGCTGTCAATCTGAGGATAGTAATGCGCAAATGCTCAGCCCAAAGAGTTGGGAGGATAAAGTAAAAAGGCTGCAGGTTTCAGCACTGATTGTTCTGTCAAGAATAAAACATTGTTTCCGTAGTTGTACTTGGAATGTTTTTTAATACAGATTCTGGTCATTCTGGTCAGCCTGATGTTCAAGAAAATTTTCAGCCCACTTTTACAAGATGGAGTCTCTATAGGCTTACAGTAGGGTAGTCTGAACTGCTGACATTTTTTCCTTTTGAGTACCAGGCATCAGCTATCTAATACTGTCTGCCATTATTTTCCTAATCTATACAACTTTTATAATCTACATGAGCTCTTTAAGATTTTGCTCTGTGAATAAATTTAATTAACTGTGAAACCAAAGAGCCTGAACACATAGCCAAATCCACTTCTGTGGAGCAAAACAGTGTTACTTACACATATGTTCAAATACTATATTGAATTTGGAAGCAGCATTTGTGGCCTGGTCATCCCTGAGTTATTTCCTCACCAGAACATCACAGAGTGAAATCATCGGTAAGGTGTATGTTACTATCAGCAGGATCATGATGCCCCACACTTCTGTAATATTCTTTTTGTTGTCAGAGTTTGGAGCGTTTAATGTGACTGCTCTGGTACAGATCAGTGCCCCAGAGGTCCACTGTCACCCATGGTAGGAGGACACAGCCCACTGCAATGGTTTGGCACAAGGCATTTGACAACCACAAGGTTGCAGTGTGTGGACATAATGTTCCTGTGGGAGGATACATCCTTTTGAGGAAATATCACATGGGACCTTAAACCACATTTTTGTGAGAAAATGTTAGCAAGAGAAGTTAACCGAAAATATAACCCTACTATTCGCATTTCAATTAGCATGGAACAATTCCTGCATCAGAGCTGTGCCACAGTGTCTAGGCATAACTTGGAACAAAACTAAAAAAAACCCTAATATCTGCCCAGTAAATACAACTGTATTTATCTTAATAATAACCTCTTCTTTGTTATCCGCCATTTTCTATTTCCTCCTTGCAATTTCAAGACAGAGCTCTGGAGAACATGTTTTCAAGCTACCTATGTGTGTGGAGCTTATTAAATTAGTCTGCTCCTTTTGGTATAAAAAAATAGATTAAAACTCAAGTCATTTCATGGTCTGAAAAGAGTGTCAATAAAAACGAAATAATGTTTGTACAGTTTACTAAGGCGAGTTAACCTTTCTAAGAACACAGCAAATGCTTTGTGGAAAAAGAAATTACATTCACGTGTCCTTTTGGCTTCACAGCAGTAGTTTTGTAATATATCATGAAAGAGCTGCAAATACATGTATTGAATTGCAAGTATGCTGATCGTTGCCCTGCGGCAGGTTGAAGAAACTCGACAGTCAAAGTACACAGCAGAAGTGTCTGAGAGATCGGTTGCTGTGTCAATTTTGACATCTGTTTTAGGAAGACTTGCACCCATCTCCGAACCAGTGTGATCCTCAGTGTACAGTAGCTTTCGAAGTGTTAGCTAGTCCACATTGCGCTGAGTACATCGACACTTTGGAGTGTCAAAAGCTGCTTGAGATATTTTAGCAATATATAAGCCTGTTTCCTTTCACAGAGGATTCCAGGCAAGGCTGTGGGAGAGTGAAATTTCTTCTGGAAGATTACACTCATTGCTATATTAAGTGGCGGAAAATCTTCCAGTCACCGTTGCCTTTTGAAAATGATGATCTGAAGCCTGAGTGACTGTGCTCCAGTTCTTTCTTTGATTGGGTGGCTGAAGCTCAGGAAGCATCTCCACTGAAACAAAATGGCTCTGGCTGTAGGAAAGCAAAGCTATGAACATAAAGGAGCCTAGAAATGTGTCTGACTGAAATGGAATAGGCAGAGTAATGTGGTACAGCGTGGGAAAAGCCATGCAGCTTAATCATTTGCCTTCACACATTTGTTCTGTTCTGCATAATAGCTTATTGTAATCTAAAAAATTAGTTAATTATGAATGCATTTTTCCCTTTCTGTTAATTTTAGAAAGACTTTCAGAATTAAAATTCTTAAATCAAACTAATTTAATATACAAAAAGAAAGAATTGCTGCTAATTAAAGATAACAATAAATCAAACAAAAAACAATCACATGCAGTACTAAATATGATTACAACAGAAGCTGTATTAAGTACTGTGAGGTGTATATTCTACGGCTGATGAGAAAATACTCTATGTCTTCTCTGATATTGCATTTTTCCCCCGTGCTCAGGTAGCATTTATACATTTTTTAAACACTGCCATCCTGCAGATGCAGGCAACAAGCCTTTTCTTACGTTGGCTCCTATCCCTTATTATGATACAGCACTTTGTCTTATGCATTGCACTGCAAGCAATAGTGAGGAAATGCACTCTACAAGTAAATGATGCACAGGCACCAGAGACAATGCTTCTATTGACACTGTCTGTTTGGACAGCTATGGACAGTCCATCAATGGATCATGCTAACAGACAACAGCATACAGCTCTCTTCATTATTTTTCTTCATAGTTTTCTTCATCTTCAGAATTTATTTCCCCTACTGATCATTGTTAGCAGGCCACAATGGAGAGGAGCTAGTTAATAAGCAAGGTATAAAACAAATCAATGATTTATATTTGGAAACTTGCTAACTCAATCGATTTGAGAGAGTTTTTAGGCATTGAATTAACTGATTAACATCCAAACTTGTGTATGTCTTTGAAGAATTGGTTCAGTGGTATTCCTGTACTGATGATATGCAGAGACACATGTTATCTTGGCATCAAATTAGATGCCAGCTTAAATCTGGTATCTGAATTCAAGTTCCCTTTCAAGAAAATCTCAGAATATATGAAGAGATGCTCAATAAGACAAACCCTCAATGACTGTTGTTATAACTGATGACACTGGTAGTGACTGGCCTGAACGTGCTCCAGGGAATACACCACTAACCCCAAAGCCTGAGCTCAAGCTCCCTTTACGTAAACTAATTGAGAATCTAGAGAGTCATTTAAGAAATAGTCATAATTTTGTCTCACAAGTGACCCTAAGTTATGAGGTTGTGTATATACACTTGAACCAGCCTAATGGGAATAGTTACACCGAAGTGAGAATATTTGGAGAGTCGCTGACCTTCATATTTCAGACCATTGCTACTAGCACAGAAATAAAATGAAAAAGCAAGGATACAGCTCTTCTCCTGGGAGACTTAGAAACGTTTTAGGACACACTGACTGCTGGCAGACGTTAGCTAAGCCAGAAGGATGAACATAGTCATCCAAAGGTTCTCTTTGTAGACAGTGTTTATCTGTCTAGCTTACTGTAGCTAAACCGGTGTAAGACTCCAAGCTGTGCTGTCAGATATACAAGTGCTTCTATGCGGGGAACGCGTCGGTTCCCTTTTACAAAGCAAAGCTACTCTTATTATCACATAATGGAGTCCATATGTAATGGACTCAGGCCTTACTCCAAAAGTATACAAGGAGCACGAAAATGGAGAGTAACCTTCTCTTGCCAATTTTTCTCACTGTCAACGCTCCTGTCAGAAGGGGACAGAAACCTATTAGTTGTAGGAATCAGGCGCATTATATTTAACAGCATAGGCTAATGTTAGAAATCTGTTCAAGAATTAATAAAGTAGACAAAAAAGCTAAGTGTGAATTAGATTTGGAATATATATCACTCATCTCCCAGATCAAGGACCTTATGACTAAAAAAAGAGTTTACAGATTTCAGTTTTCCTTGCATGAAAGGGTCATCCAATCTATTTTTATCTCCAATTGTTCTTGGCAATGCATGACAATCTGAAAATGCTCTGGATTTTGGTCCAAAGCCCTCCAGTAAATGACCTCATTAAAAATATAGCAGTAAAGCATAAACTGGCAGAAAAGGTTTGCAACTTCCAAAAAGTGAAATCCTCCAATATACACAAATGGTTTGGCAACTGGGGCCAAACGTAGATCTAGGTAGAGGGTCTCTGATACTCAAGGACATGAAAATAATCTAACTCCCATTTGATGCTCGATTTATTCTGGTGTATGCTCTCACTCCATTGCCAGGAAAGTCTTTCTAGGGCTGCCTTATCAAAATGAATGTTTGAAAACCTTGAAAATTAGTTGGGATAGCTCTTTACATTGTAGTATTAGACTTGTTTTTGTAGCTACTTTTAATCACCGTGATACAAAACCATAGATTTGGAAACATGCATGACACCATTTGTACGAGAGTTGACAGGTCACATTCATTTACATAAAATAACCAAAAAAAAAAAAAAAAAACCAGTGATGATATCATTCACATTTCTCAGCATTTGTGACTCACAACTAGAGACACTGCTAAAAACAACAACAAGAACAAAACCACCAGGAAAATGTAGATTTTTACTAAAAGCTAAGGAATGATTTTTTCCCCAGTAAAGGATCGCCAGCGTGACAGTGCCCATGGTCTTCTATTACTCAGAGCAACAACATGTTGTATCTCCAGTATCAGCTGCTCAGGCAGTAGAAGGTTGGGAGAGCACTGAGATTTCTTCTTGCATTTTCTTTCAAGTCAAGTAATATCAGGCCACGTTATTTTATTTTACTTAGATGACCTAAAACATCTCTCCATATTTTTATTGGTTTAAAGGATTTTTTTGTTTTTAAGGAACATAATAAAGGCTTCCTTCAGAAAATGTATGTCTACAAATTAAAACACAAATGCCTACAATTCTGACAATGAAAAGTCATTAGAAGAGTATTTTCCGTTTTTCATCAGAGTATTTATTCTGTGCTCTTGACAGTCCTTTAGGCATAATCTCCTTCAGCATTTCCCATTACAGCCAATTATTTTATTATATCAGAGTAATACCCTGGAGTCCCTTCAAAACAGAGGTGTTCCGGGACTCGGGGACTGTCAGTGCTGTGAGGAGCTAATGATTTCATTAGGGAAGACCGACTAAGGGCTCGGTCCTGAAAACATGGTGCAGATTTGATGTCTTGTGCAGTGCTGAGGGCAGTATAGGCACAGGCACCAGTGTGCAATGCATGCCCTTGGGCAGGGCTGCTTGTGGCGCTCAGCAGTGCCAATCTGCCAGTCGTAGGGTTGCAAAGTGTGTTGGATCCAGCTCAGTGGCAGGTTTTCTTCTCTGTTGAATTTCTTTCATTTTCCCCTCAGACCTACAAGTCTCTCCTTTCTCTTGATTAAAATCAAGCAAGGTAGAAAGTGATTTTAACATTAGTTCAACTGAAAACAGAGCTGGGGCCTCCATTTTTTTCAATGAAGTTCATTCATATTCATGTATTCATTTCTCTCTCTGTCTTTTGTTTTTCTTAATGTGACAGTCGCATAATGCACCCACCTCTCCTCCACACTAAGTAGTAATTGTTCTTCCTGCAAGGGAAGATCTATCCCCATGGGTCTTCCTTCTCCACATAGCATGGACACGCTTTGACAGGAGGAGTTGAAGCACTGGCTTTCTTTCATAGTGCCTGTTGCTGACCAGAAATGGCAAGATGAGATCGCTGCAGATGTCAGATAGGAAGAGACAGCATATACACTTGATGTTTCAGAAATGAGAGGATATGAGCACACCCTGTAGGCTATCTGTCCTCTGATCAGCTGTATGCCTTCCTACACTATATTTTCCTAGTCCATAAGAAGGCTGAATGAGTGGTAGGGCTTTTAAATAGTAAATAAAGAAACCTTGGATGCAGTGGGATCAGTGTCTGTCTGAAGTCCTACACTTTCAGCACCTGACTGCCAAAACTAATGCCCCATAGAGCCCACCACCTGCTGTAAGCTTTCCTTGAGAAAAAACCCTCAGTCTCTGCAGAGCAGAGTCTGGAGCCTTGGCTTCAAATCTCACAGGAGAGTGTGAAAATGTCGAGTGGATGAGAAGAAAGGTTGGGGTCAGGGCAAGGGAGATGTGTGCTGTCCCTGTCCAAGCACATAGAGAGTTTTTAGAAAAAAATAATAATAATAATAATGACTTGGCAGTGTACCGATGTTTTCACAGAGTGTCCCACGGGAGGCAAAGCCACAGCTGCTGTGTCGGGTGAGCGTCTGTCTGGGGTGCATTTGCTCCGCCACCTGTTGCAAATGTGAAATTATATTGCCTGCTGTAGAACCACAGACAGACTGTAACAGCAAACACATAAGCAAGGGCAAGGCTGCAGCTCTGTTGGCTCTACCTTGACCAACTGCAGCTCATAAAAGAGAAGGCTCAAGAGAGAAGCAAGTACCTAAGCTGTAGCAAGAGGCTTTTTAGCCTCTTTTTTTTAGGAAAAGTGAAGAGAATATTCACTGCTTATCCATGCAGATAAACAATAAGCAAATAAATAAATACATAGATAAACAAATTACAACTCTACTCTACATCTTTCTTGCTAGCAAAGAAACATATCTGAGTTCCAGTTTTAGTTCAGAAGACTGCAGTTTATTTCTAGACACTGAAATTTATACAGAAACCAACAGGCTTTTCTGTATAAATAAAGTATGGGAGAAAAGCAGCAAGGCATACGGTAGCCTTAGAAATCTTATATGCATGTTACAGTGAAGATGGGAGGAAAACAGATACTCATGCCTAACACGTCGCTGAATAATCCACTCTGTTACCATGATAGCTGCACTGGTACCTTGAAAGAAATCATGCTTGTGTGGATGTGGCTTGATGAATGACAAAAATAACCTTGGATCTTATAAGAGCTGTAGAAAGAACTAATCAATCATGCTCTGATTCATTCTTTTTAGGCAACTATTGTTGCTGATAACAGGTAAGTAAATAGAATTTATTCTCCCAGTGGCGGAAAGCTGAATCAGTTGCCTGATGATAAGCCTCCATACTGTGAACAAATTGACTGTTTGCAGATACTTTAAGCTCGAGGGTATGTGCATGGTCAGAGGTACCCATTTGATGAAAGAGTGCATTAGGTTTTAAAGACTGGCTAGCTGACGAAGCTCATCCATCACAGATTTGCAGGCTACCTGCTGGTGCCTCCCTCCCTCACAGACCTGGCTGGGTGCTTTCCATTTGGAAAGGCACTCCCTGCCCTGGTGCTGAGGATGAGGCTTCATCAATGCAGGGGTCAAACCATTCTGTGCAGCCCAGTGCTGTGGGTGCTGGAAAAAAAGGCTACTTAGGATCTTGGCAAGCTGCCACATACAAAGTGAATCTGTTTGGCCATAGGAAATGGGGTTTGAGTGATCACAGGTGGGTGACTAAGTGTGAGTGTATGGGTTGGAGGAGTCTGTCTCATCACACATACTTGCCAGTGGCCAGGTTTAACAGCAGATCTAAGATTAGGCATTATTAAGGTCCTGAAATTTTCATGAAAATAGACAGTAAGATAGACCAAAAGACCATCTTAATTGCTCCTCCAAGGAAGCATTCACCCCTTGCTGTACATAGGCCAGATAATCCTCATGTCTGAATTACACAGTAAAAATAGAGCAGAGATTTGCCTGGAAATTCAGAAATCTCTGTAGGAACTGTCATTGTAAGAATTTTATGAATGATTGGTTCCTAGTCAATTCATTCCTCCCTTCTGCTTCTCCTCACACAGTTCCCCTATTAACTTACTATAGCTCAATAAATACATTTAATTACTGTGGGGCAAAATAAAATGCCTGCTACAAAAATATGCTTAACAATAGCTACAAAAATTGTTAAGACTCATTGCATGAGTTATATTCACTCTGCATGTAGAATCAGCCAAAGGTCCAGTGGATAAAATATTACATCATCATTTATCTTAAAGTTTGAATCCTTTCCTTTCCTTTCCTTTCCTTTCCTTTCCTTTCCTTTCCTTTCCTTTCCTTTCCTTTGCTTTCCTTTCCTTTCCTTTCCTGGGTTGTTCTGGAGGGATTATTGATTTCTTCTAAAAATAAGCATACATCATTTGAACTTCAGTACTAAGCAACATTACTCTTTATCCCCATAAGTACAGCATGCATCTCTGCTTTCCGATCTCTTTTGCTACTGGAGCAGCAGGGGGTAGTGCCAGACTGTGAGCCAGCTGTTTGGCAATGAGGGAAGATGAGATTCACACATTGGTATTGGATTTCATGGATACTGACTGACAGCAGAAGGGTGGAGATGCTCCTGGGATCTGGAGGGAAGCAGTGGTTAGAGACCAGCTGTCTCTGTGACCTCTCTTTAAGTCTCCCTTTGCTCCTACCTTTATTATTTTGTCTTTTACCTCTGCCCTCCTCCTTCACCCATCCCTGCATCCCACATGTGCCAGGCTGATAGACTCCCTCCTTCAAGGGCTGTGGAGAAAGCTAGCTACAGGCAGCACTTAAGAGGATGAGCTGCCTTCTCCAAAGTCTCACTGAGGGTGGCCAAACTGAAATCATTCATTTATGATGTGGGCCAAAGGAACAGCTAATGGCAGTCAGTTCCCTGCCAAAAGGAGAAACAAGATGAGAATGATGGTAATATTTCTGAAAGTGGAGAGGACAATAGATTCTTTCTTAATCCCATCCACAGAAGCTGTTCTGTCACAGAAACAACAGGGGAAAAAGCTCATCTGGCAGAAGACGTTCACATGGATCACTTCCCTGCAGTTTCACAGTCAGCAAAACCAGCCGTCAGCTGGAGACTGCTGGTCCGCGCCACGGCAAGTGCTGCTCTCTGTGCCTCCTGGTAGAGTGAACCTTTTGTGGGCAGGGGATAAACGTCTTGGAGAGGTAGTAAAGGCAAGAGCTTGATTGGCTTCTCCTGCAATCTTTTCTTGCAAAGAAAATGTTTACTGCTCAAATATCCAGTGTATCTTCTAAGACATTTAGATGAGCCTTCCCTCTAAACTAATGGCTTCATGGCAGTATTTGCAGACCAGTATTGCAGAGACAATGAGTTCTGGGGCTATCTCAGCAGTGTAGCTCTGAGCTTGGCTGAAAGCAGGCGTTTTGTCATTCCCCCCCACACAGAAAGACATAATACTACAGAACTGTGATCCAGAAGCTAAGCTTTCATTAAAGACAAAATAAAACCCATATATAAATAGAATATGAACGAGGTCATTGCTGCCAATTGGAGTTTGCAGACAGTCTGAAATAACAGCTCTGAGCAATATACAAACTACTCCCATTCTTCTCAATGTGATGCTAACTAGGAAATCTAATTAACACAATTTAAATGTCAGCATCATTAAATATTTCATTACTGAACACTTGAGCAGAAACATTCAGCTAATGTGTTCTTATTACATTCCCAAACCACCTCCCACAATTTTCACTGTTACCAGATGCACCACTCGTCCACTGCTCAGACACCAATACCTTCCCAGAGTTCCTAGATTACTAGGTAATTTGGTATTGTCAATCCAAAAACCTGGGACACATCTTGGAAAGGAACAGCTTGGGAGAAAATAGATGAAAGCTAGTATTGAAAAAAAATAACACAAAGAATGCTTTGCAGACACTAACATCCATTTAATTCAATATAATAAGATTTTAACATGTATTTTTATATTCAATTTTGGTGCAATAAGTTGTCCCTGAACATATTTATCTAGATCTGCCACAAATTTTTCAGACAGTTTCATTCCAGTTTGTTGAGCTGGTAACAAAGATGTTGGCCACAAATTTAGTGCAAGACATAAAGGTAAATACTTATCAGAAGAATAGCAGAGAGTAGCTGTCAGTTTCTCGATGTAAGCACTTTTCCCTGACTGTCACATATGCTGTGTCAGAGGCCATATTCCACCTGGAGCAAATGGCCTGTTAAAAACTAGCACATAACCTTGTGATTTATTTCACCCTCCACCCACAGCTTTTCTAAGTTGAGGATAAAGAAGCTTTCCCTGACCACTTTTATCAGCTGGTCCCTTCAAACAGAGGTTGAACTTTCCAACTTGTTCCTGATCAACTGGATTAATAAACTTACATACTTTCACTTACAGATAATGAAGTTAAAAATTGCATTGAATAATCTCCCAGAAGGCAATCTGACATGGAGGACTGTAGTAAAAAAAGACTCACTATTTTTATCCTATATGACACTTGTTATACATAGGCTAAAGCAAAGCTATGAAGGCCTGAAGAATAAGAAGTTGCATTACTATGATTAAGCAGCCGAAGTAAAGGCAAGCTTGAGAGCATGACAGACAGGCAGCTTGAGAATAGACTAGCAAGCAGGAGGCCCGAGGTCCATCAAAAGACTAGGAGAAGTTAACAGACAACTGGAAATGCCACTAGCAATGTTGTAGGAAGGGGGATAGAAAGAGTAGGAGATGCTGATATACAGTAAAGAAATACAGTACAGATGCACAATATTAACTGAACCAATGGGGCTGGTGAGGACTATGCATGCCTGATGCACAGGCAAAAATAATGATCACAGCCTGCACACTGCACGCATGATAGAAGTTTGGGGATATTAAATATAAGAGACAAATTTATGTAAAAGGGCCATAACATGGCTTACAGCTCCTGAACAGCTGGATTCTCCTGCACATCCTGTGGTGAATGGCCCTGGGCTTTGTCTGCTGCAGGGTACGAAGTGTGGCCCATGCACAGCAGCTCGTGTGCCAAACCAAGCCTTGCAGCTGGGGCCAAGCCCCTAAACAGCTCCTGAACATGCTTGTGACCAGGTGCTGAAGAGTTCTGGCCATGACACCAGTGGTACTCAGCCACAGGCACTCTTCCTGCTAAATATAATATTGGTAAACAGGAGAGGTAGACCTAGAGGGAGCAGCCAAGGCTATTTGAGGAAGAGCATGGGCGCTTAACTTCAGGTGCCAGCAGAGAAAGGTGTACAAACTACAAACTGCAACCCAAAGGATCTGCAACCAGGTGGCATCCCCACGGGGCCACCAGTGGCCACCTTGGTGGGCATGCTTGGTGGGCTGTCCCTTTGCAGAGCATTTGTAAAGACTAAAAAGCAAAGTATTTTATGGACTTTATCTTTAAAAATTGCTGTTTGATGTTCAAACTAGGCACTGGAGTTACAGTCCTGAACAGAAAGGGTATACTGAAATTCCTGACTGCAAAGTTCATTTACTGTAAATGTCACCAGGCTGACTGCAGACTGATACTCCAGTGTCTCTTGTGTCAGTGGAAGTATAAACAACTGCCCCAGGAACCACATGGGTGGTGGAAACTGAACCACCAGGACCCCCAACCTGATTTATATCCGTATGTTGAGAGGAGACCCATGTTAGTGAAATCATGATGTCAACTTGAAAAAGAAGATAAAAAAAAGAGCTTTTCATGTCAAGGCAAGAGTGCTTATCACAGTCTCTTTCTCCTTTAGACAATATCACTGCTGTCAGAATCAAATTGAATGCTTTGTAGTTTCAAGTCAGAAAACACAAATTTCTTTTCAGAATCATTTCTAGGTAAGATTAAAATTCAAACTGAAATTCCCTTTAAAATGGGGGATAGTACATCTGTGTAGCTGTGCCAAACTTCACCAGCTTGCCAATTTGCTTGAAATAGGGAAAGCGTAGTTTGGATGAGTACCCACTCTGCGCTCAAAATAGATCCTAGTTGTGCTTCTGGAAACAAGTAATCAATGAGCACTTTAACAGAAAGACTATTTTCCATCAGTGTCATCCGTCTATAAAACTGGCATGGTGCACTTCTCTTGCTACATCCTCCATAGAGGCCTTTTATTGACTTAGGCCCATGTCCTTTTCTGATTTTAGCGACTCTTAAAACAAGAAGTATAGCGTGGGCTACTGGTTACTTTGGGTCACCTCCAAGGACTTATTGAGAGCTCTTTGGATGCAGCTTTGCCATGACTTTTGGAACAACAAACTAGTAAAAATAAGGATTGGTAGCTAGGCCACAGAGCCTGACGATCCTGACATTTGCAGGCTTAGTGAGGAACTGTATAAGGAGAATTCAAATCAGAACAGCATTGGGTTTCTAATGATATTTTGTTCTTGCTCTTTCTTTTGATCTTGTTCCAGTCTGTCACAGCTCAGAGCTGAGAGCATGTGTGGTCTCACCACAGCCATCCAAAAAGAGAGAATTAACGCTCTGATGCTTGCCATGATTAAAGAAAACATGCTTGTAAAATAGATGCAAATTGACTGGGATATGAACATTGTCATTGGGAAGGAAAACAAACCTCAAATTTTGAAGTAGCATTTTAAAGTCTACCAAGCTATAGAGGGAGAAATTAGAAAAACAACCAGACATCCTGTAGAGGGACAGATCTGTTTTGCATCAGCCTACCAGAGCTCTCCAGGGAAGAAAAGTCTCCAGAGGTGAGGGGAATCTTAGCTCCCGGAGCCAGTCTGTGGCAGAGTCTGGAGCTGATCTGTGGCTGTCATGGGATGGTGCTTGGCTGGGAGTACAGTATTCCCAGTTTTCCAAATATTATTTACTTTATTGTGTGCCATGCTGCAAATACTTTTGCCGTTCTGATCTTACCAGACTGTGAACTATTCTCTTTTTCACTCCTGGGGGATCTCACAAATGAAAATTATAAACAAACAAATAAAAACTCTCTCTTTGTTCCTGTGTCCTCTGACTCTACAGTGAAGTTCTCCTGTGAAGAAGAGGCCTGAACTGGAGCAGAGTTGAATAAATACATTTTGATGAGTCAGGATCTCAGAAGTCCTCAGCGGTGGAAAGTGCAGAGCTGTAGATCCACTGAAGCATTTTAAAACTATGTGCAAGGCTCTCAGTACTAGTATATCTGACCTATAATAAAGGTAATTTATTTGGCATCATCCCTCCCATAAAGAAAACAAGCTAACGGCTTATTATTTGAGAAGTGATTTCAATGGAAATATTTCTCAGTCTTGAATAATGTTTTCATCCATAAAAAGAGTATAAAATTAATGGTAGAGGTATTTGCTACAGTAAAAAGGGTTTGGAGACTTTGAAAAGTCTGTTGCTAAGCTCAAAGGGTTTGCATAAGCAATACGAGGATGCTTCAACTGTCAAAATTATTTTCACAGAAAGTATGTGATGTTTTTTAACCGAGAAAGTATCAGTTATCTGGTGTAGCTTTTGTTCTCATATTTGCATATTTGCAAAATCGTTTAAAATAGATTTGTTTGCTTGCTCTTTAAATTGCATTGTCGTAGTTATGAGAGGAATTAGAGTCCTCCTTTTCAAGAAGCCAAAAATGCTGGCCAGAAAGGAGCTGAGTCATATTTACCTCTCTTAGGTGCTGACCTGGTAGCTGAAGCCACTCAGTGATAATTGCAGCCTCTAGAGTTACGCTGAGACCAACAGGGCCTTGAGTGCAGTGCAAAAGGTCCATTTGCAAGCGTTCAATTGACTGAGAATAGACTTCAGCAGAAGGAAAGGCAAACAAAGACTGGAAAGATGAGGAATTTCAATGGCTGTTTGATATTTGAATGTTTGGTTTCCAAAAACATCACGGTTGTGTTTCCAGACAGTACAAAAGTTGGTGGAAATTTTTATGGAAAGATCATTCTTAAGTAACTATTGCACAATATTCACAGAAAGCCATTTTGAAAAATAAAAAAACAGTAGCATTTGTAACAGCTAGGGAGCAGAAAGCTATCCTGTACATCATGGTATTTGCCTAAACAGCTAACAAAGAGAATTCAGATGTATTATTCATTCATTTTTATTTCATATGAAATGCTATTTTATTATCATTTTACAGGGTGGAATTAATCTAGGCTAGAAAGAATGGTCCTATTTCTATTTCTGTTCAGAAAATATATTTAGATAAGAACCAAACAGAGGAGTCATCGCCATTCTGGTAAGAGTCACCCCGATACACTGTTTGCTTATTAACTAGAGAAGATAGAGTTTTCAATTTTGCTGGAAGTGCACACGGTGTTTGAAAACACTGCTTATCTCTGTATGTCCAAAATGCTTATGTGGTAGCCTAGAAAATTTCCCTCCTGTTATGCCCATATGGGAGATGGTCTGAAGCACACATTTGGTTCTGCCAAGCAATTCCTGCATCTCTTAGCGCAGTCCTAAAAGATCTCAATACTTTGCCCAAACAAACTGGATCCTTGCGGAAAAAAATAAGCATCCACATCTGACAGCTTGGAGGTTTTAGAGTTCTCAGCAGGATTAAAATTCAAGAGGACCCTGCTTGGGCTTGGTGTACAGTGGGTGAAATTGCATTTGAGTCTGACGGCATTACATCCACCTCTCTTGAGCCTGACCTGGGCCGTTAGCATCTGTATCAGCCACATCAGCCAGTCACAGACTGGAACAAAATTTGAAATATTTTTTAGAAGCGATAGCTGATGGTTTCCTGCCTGTGAGCAAGATGAAACAGATTATATCTGCACTGCCAAGGTACTTTTTCATTCTGGAATGGTAATACTTTCCAGGCCAGAATAGTTTTAAACCAAGGGGCAGACAAAAATGGATAGGAAACTATCCTAGTTTTTAATCATATTGTTTTTTTGATAGCATTTGCTATAGAAATGTTTGTAGGACTGAGGTTATAAATCTAGGGTTTTAATTATAGAATTCTGAAGTTAAGAATATTGAGTCTATACTGTCAAATCTTTAATTCTGAGTTGTTTCTTCCCTGTTAATAGATGAAATGGCTTTGCCAATGAATGCTATTGATTTTTCTTTTCCATTATCGAGTTCAGGCAAAAGTATTTTCATTTGTCAGAAAAAGCATTTTTCCAACAACAAAACTTCTTTTTGAGTTGAACTTTTACTATTGCTTCCACTATAAAATCCTTGTTATTTTATGGTAAAGTTATTCCATAGGATTTGTACTCTGTGTAGAGGTTTAATTTGCAAAGGATAATGAATAGAAGTGATGCAATTCCTACAAGCTTCTGGAAGGATGTTTTAATGTAATATAAATTGAAAGTTTGTGCACCAGACTTGGGTAAAGTTATCTTTTCTTGGACAGAGCAATCTGTAATATCATCAATCCCCCTTCAGTGTGAGAAGTTCCTCCGCATTACCACACAGTTTGAAATGTCTCTCAGCCATTGCCTTTCATCATGGTAACCTTTGGCCGTCAATACCCATTAGCCATTTTCATTCTATCTAGTTACAAATTTGAATGAAGACCAGAATCCTACTCCAGTAAGCTGTTTCATTAGCTTTACTAATAATGAAGTTTAGTCAATGAAGTTCTAATTCAGAGCAGCACTTACTGGTTATGTTTCCAAGTGATTTAGTCATTTTAGATGCTTTACTAGGCAAGGTGCTCAAGGACTAGAATTGCATGCCATATTTCAAAAGAATGTAAAACAGTTTTGTAAATAACAAAAACATGAAAGATTTTCTTATCAAACTAAAAGGACAAAGCATAAATGCCAAGTGACAAATCCAACAGTACTATGAATTTTGAAGGTATAGCAAGTCCTCTGAACTGAAATGGTAACACATAAAACACACAGTTGACCTTCTTCTGAAAGTGCTGCTGGCACCTTTAAGACCCTATATCTGTTTTCGTGCATGGAGCTTGGGCTTTCCTCTGTTCCAGGGCAAATCTTGGGTGCTCCTCTACCCAAGACTCTAGCATATGGTGTGCATGGCGTGTGTGTGTGGAGAAAGCAGCTTTGAACCATCTTTAGCAGATAAATTGGTTTGTGAAGAAAAGATTGACAAAACAGACGTTAAGCCCTGCAAGCAAGATGATTTGATAGATTACATGTACCAAGGGATAGTGTGGTGGAAAAAAATACCATAAATAAGTCAAAGAAAAGGTTCTACCTTTCACTAAAATAATACATACATGAAAATGTGCATTAATTTTTATTCCCTAACAACTTCATATATTTTTTAGTCTTTACATTAGCATCACTCTAAATTCAGAAGATATATGATACTTCCTGCATTGTTAATATCCCAGGATATAATCCTACTGCTCTTGATATGGATGGTCATAAGTGATAATCATTCAGCTTCACTCATAAAAAACACATTAGCTACAGGTAGGGTTTTGCTGTGTGCTTGTTTTTTGTTTATGCCTAGTCTCCATGTTAATTCTCACATTAGAAACAATTTGTAAAGTAAATGTTTGTCTTCTGTGGGGCATAAAGATGCTACTGGTGCCATAGAAGAGCTGAACTTAGATTTATCCAGCTCATTGCTTCTGTAATTGCATGCATTTGATTTTAGTATGTGGAGTTAGTAAAAATAAAAGCAGTCAATATGTCAACATATTTGTAATCATTGAGACTAATTGTTGCTATGCTGTATTTCCTAATGAGTTGTCTATTGTTTGCAGGATCTACTCCAACTTTCAGCTCATTTGAAGTCTTTTGTTTTTTAAGTAGGATCCTCATGAATGTTAATAATCTCTTTCTTTTTATAATATGTAAGAAGCCTATCTGTGGTCTTGTTTTAATCATTAGTTTTTATCTCTTTACTTAAAACTGAAAATTAAATTTATAAAAAGATTCTGTATTGATATTCAGCCGAGACAATCATTACCTTACTAAGGAATTATTACCTTCTGTCATTCAGTCATTAATGTGAAGGGGCTGGACTAATTCTCTGGATTTTTTTATTGATACATGAACCGTTTCCTTCCGTAAAAATGTTTGCAACTGTCAGGAGGTTTAACACATCCTCTCCAGAATTTGAGATCTATGGGGAATTAGGAAAGGTATGGTTTAAAAACATGTGTAAATCCTTCAGACGGGAGGTAACGCTTGTGCTTCAAGCATTTTTATTTCTGTAATATAGCATGTTCAGCAGACTATCAGTACATGCAATAGGCCTTGTGTAACTGATCCATGATAAGTGCTGTAAAAACACATACAGCTACCTGGAGGGTTGTCACAGTAGCTGTAACAGTAAGTGCCATCGGGAAACGACACAGTCAAAATATAAATGGCTGTCAGAAAGATCTTTTACAAATTTTCCGATCCTCAGAATGTCAGCTTTATTTTCTACACTATAAAAGCCTAAGCTTTAAAAGAGAACAGGTCGTGCTGATTCCTGCTTACCCAAACCAGGACAAACCAGTCCTGAAGCAGCCCCGGCGGTGGAAGTTTCCAGCAGCAGTGTGTGCCAGCCCTCTTAGGTCAGCGCTAGCCCTGACCGAGGCAGGGCCAAGGTGGGTGCTGACCCGTTGTCCAGCTCATAAATAGCAGATCCACCCTGGGGCAAGGAGAGATGTGGGTTCTTCATTGGGGTTTGAGCTCCCGCTGCAGTACTAGGGCTAAAACACAGGTACGGTTGTTGTAGGAAGGTGCTATTGTAAGCCCCCACTATTGCACATTGATAAGAAAGAGGTGGGGGAAAAGAAAAAAAAAAAAAAAAAGAAAGAAAGAAAAAAGAGAGAAGGTCAAAAGAAACAAGGCTTAATTCCCACATCCGAGGTCTGGGCATGCTTCCCACTTTGGCTCTTCCACAAGCATCCCCTCTGCTTCCTCACACTGGGTGCTTGAGAAATGGGGTATCCGCAATGCCGCGCTTTGGATATTTGAGTCCTTAGCATTGCAGTGGGGTTGTGATAGGGGATACGCCAAATAAATATTCTGAATAAATATTCATGTGTTTAGCTGTGAGGCACCTGTTCATTCAGAGGATTACAGTGCACATTTTGGTTCCTCTGCATTGCTAGACTTCTATGAGTGCTGGCACAGAAATGTGTGCTAGGATTTTCACCTTCAGGTTGGAGCTAATTCTGTTGTATCAGTGGAAGAGCACAGATTACAAACAGCTCAGATGACAGAATCACAATTTACACGATCAAATTAAAAAATGTTCAGTTAAATATTACTGATAACATATTCTGTGGGCTTCATGAACATGTTCACAAGGGATGGTAGCTTTTCATCAGACCGAAAAGGAACATATTTAAGGAAAATGTAATAGCTAGCTTTGCTGCTACAGTACGACATCATCCCTTGAAGGGATTTATCATGTCACGGGAATAGAACGCACTGAAGCTTCTCTTGAAGCGTTTCTACAGATGGCCCCAGGAAATCAAGCTGTGACACACATCTGGATAGCTCTGTACACAAACGGCATCACATTTAAAGACGAGGAGTTGGCAAGAAAAAAGCAGTAGTCCATGCAAGATTACTCGTTGCAACAAATTCTCACTTCAACAAGAACCGTGAGTAGACAGCAGTTAAGCCAGGTAAGAAGGTTTTTTTTTGTCAGCAAATTTTTTCAAACCACAAAGTGTCAAGATGTAAATCCTTACCTGGAGAACAAGGTAAAGAATAGTCAACTAACATTTTACCATTTTGAAAGAGCTATCACGCCAGGAATCTTCAAAAAGCGTGGCAGGAAATGAGAAACAATTGTAGCATGGCATGATCTACTGTTTGCACTGAAATAACAGGTGTGGAAGATTAATACATTCAGAGAAGTCAGAGCAGCTTAAAGAATTCATCAGGCTGGAAGTATTTAAGCAGATGAAACAGTTATTCATGCAAATTTGATGTTGCTTTACTGTTTATCCCTAAAGGAAGAAAGGTTTCATAACTTTTTGGGAGAAGCTAGATAGCTCCAAGGCTGTAACACACATCTTTTTCATACTGTCTAGCAAGAAGAGTCCTAATTGATATCGGGACTCTACCCAGCTTTATGGATGAATGATTGAAGAATTGTAGGCTATATGATGTTACATTAGATGAGGTTGCTCCTTGAAGAAAGGTAGGAAGCTGAAGTTCAGAGTTCCAGTGCTGTTTCAAGTAGAAATTGTTCTTACAAGTCAGATAAAATCTGTTCCCCTCCAAACACAGTAGGGCCATACAGCATGAAGCTGTCTTCTTCTTCGTGAGATTTTCAGAGTTGGAAAGAAAAGAGGCTTTTATTCTTAGCTACCTTTCTGGGGTCACACACACTCTGCTCATCTGTCTCTCTGCTCACTTTGTGCTTCTTTCCACCCACAATTTAATGCAGAACTTCAACCAAATCAATACCCTATTTCCTGTTTTTGCAACCAATTTCCAGCAAAACCCCTCTAGCCACATAGCTGAGCTCCCAATCCAGCCTTCTTATGTTGTGTAGTACCTTGGGCGGTGCCTTGTATTGTTTCAATTACTACTAAACAAATGCAGCTTTAATTTCTCTTTCATTTAGTTTCAAAGAAAGACGATCAGCACGCCCTTCCGCTTCAGTGTGGTCTGTGATTGTCCAGACTTCGCACTTGCAGACAGCCACCAGTGTTGTCCAATGAGACAAACTACAGCAGAGGCCTCTTGCGTATTCAGGCCATCTAGACAAAGGACAGATGTTTCCCTGGTGTTACTGCACTTCTGGTAGGGAATGATGAGCTATTACAGGGCACAATGGCCAATCTGTGCTATTGCCATCTCCTTCACCTTGACACAGCTTTCTGATTTGAAATTTTCTAATTTGTTTTAATGGCAGTGTATGTGTTCCACCCCAAAATTTGAACAGAAATGCTTTTATCTTAAAAAACATCCCTACTTTGCATCAGTAATTGGGAGATCTATGTGGATTTATTTAATTTTTCAGATTAACACAGACATAAATTTGATGGCAACAGATGACAAAACGTTCTCTATTTTAGAAGCATAATATGGTTTTAATATGTTGGTAAGATGTTAATGATGTGTAACGTATTTTCTTCCATCAAAGTCAGCAAACAGAATTTCAGTGGAGTATTTTGCTTGTTTCTCCTTGAGAAGGGAGAAGACTGCTGGTCTCTGAGGCAACTGAATTAGTCAGAAAATCACAGAATGGCTGAGTTTGGCAGGGTCCCTCTGGGTCCATCTGGTCCAAGCCCTGCTCAAGCAGGGCCACCCAGAGCAGGGTGCCCAGGATCAGTATCCGGTGTTTGAATATCTCCAAAGAGGAAACTGTGCAACCAGTGCCAGTGTTTGACCACCACTCTGTAAAAAATGCCTTTTTTTTTTTTTTTTTTTTTTTTTTTTCCTGTGTTCAGATGGAATTTCATATGTTTTGTGTTCATTTCCTCTTGTCCTTGCACCGAGAACTACCGATAAGAGCCTGGTTCCCTCATCTTCTTTCCCTCCCATCAGGTAGTTATACATTGATAAATCCATCTGAGCCTTCTCCAGGCTGAACAGTTCCAGCTCTCTCAGCCTCTCTTTATACCTCAGAAGCTCATGTGCCTTAATGATGCTCAGGGCTCTTCTGTGGACTCTCTCCAGTATGCCTATGTCTGGGGAGCCCAGAATTGGACACAGCACTCCAGGTGTGGCCTCACCAGGGCTGAGTAGAGAAGAAGGATCACCTCTGTACACCTGCCGGTGACCCTCTTCCTAATGCAGCAAGGATACCGTTGGCCTTCCCTGCCATGAGGGCACGCTGCTTGCTGACTGTCAGCTTGTTGTTCACCAGGACCCCCACGTCCTTCTGTGCAGAGCTGATTTCTAATTGATCAGCCACCAGCGTGTAGAGGTACCAGTTAGATCATCTGGTCAAGTCCATTGTCAATGCTAGATTGAATTTTGTATGCACGGAGTATTGTTTTAAGCAGCCAATGCATGTACAGTTAATGTGATAAATCTGTTTTTAAACAAAAGTTATCCTGCAATATCTCAGAATTCTTTGGAGAGAAGTATCGCATCAAACTACTCAGTGTTGGTACTTCAGGTTAGTTTCGTTTCAGCTCTACAATAAAAAATTGTCAAACCTTAAAGCATGGTGAGAGGCCTCACCGCACAAAGAAATCAATGATAAAGTGCTCATTGATTTTAATAAATCAGTTTCAGCACAGGAACAATATATTTGCTGGGGAAAGAACACTTTTTCCATATTTTTGCCTTTTCTTAAACACCATGTGCACTGATGACAGTATAAAACTAAACTGGTACAAAACTAAGGCTGTGCAGAGCTCTAATCTCAGCTAATAATGGGCTCTGATTCCAAAGCCATACTCAGTGACTGGTGAATTACAGCAAACACAGCCCAGGTTCCTGTAAAGAAACCTATTGATTCAGAGTGACCAGCTATGTGCAAAGCCGTTTTGGCGGCGTATACTTTCATTTACTGGAAAGAGCATTTCAACAAGTGCTGTTTGATTTAGCCGTAAGCACACAGTCTGTCAGGTTGGAAAACCTGTTGGGAAGGGATTTGCAGGGCAGCGAGGTGCCAGGATCTGGTGCTGCTAGCTGTTGTGCTGGGGCAACTCAGGAAGTCTTTTGGCAGAGAAAATATCTGTGTGGTGCATTTGTTCCTCCATTTGTCGTGAACCCTCTTTCAGCTCTAAACCTGCACCTTGTGGCTCATCCTCAGAGCGTGCAGCCTGGTAAGGGCTGTATCCTTCCACCGCTCCTCTCCCATGGCTCCATCTCCCCAGCAGTGCATTAATAAGCGGTGGCAGATGAAACCTTATTAATTAGCTTCATTTAACACAAAAAATTGCCACTGCCACACAAATAATATGAAGGGCCCATAAAAAAATGGGATATATGAGGCCAGCCTGCTCTTGGAATTACTGATAGGTGTGGAAATAATGATGCTCTGTGGTGTAAATGGCCCTGCAGAGCTGTGCTGTAAATATTTCTCCTCGTCCATCACCCTGCAGAGTCAGCCTCCTGGGGCTCCCACGTCACTGGGGGAACAAATGTCCTCCCCGTCGCAAGGTTTCAACTTTATGTCACCTATTAGCGCAGTTGTCAGGCCAGGTTCCTGTAAATCAGATTAACATCCCTCTAATGCAGGCCCTGCGCAGGATCCTTAGCACAGTAATTTCAGAGAGGGGTGCTGAGGACAGTAATTTTAGTGAGGAGAGACTCCTATGCAATGTGCTGAAAGCATTAACCACAATAGAAGCAAAAAAAAGAACAGCTCAGAGCTGTTGCAGTCTATTAAGTAAATACATAACTAATGCATGCAGGCCACCTCCTGAAATGTTGCTTTGGAAATATGAGCACGAGCACTGGAAGAGGGTGAGTGTGATTTATTTTTTACCTGCCCTAGAACGCTCTCATTTCCTGATTAACACAATGGCTTGGCACAACTTGAAGCCCCAAAAGTCAGATTTCTCTCAGCAGACATCCTGATCATTCCGATGGATATTTTAGGAACTTGTCATTAGTTCCTTTGTTTAATTAGTGCCTCCCCAACAAAGAACGGCACAGCCTTTTCCCATAGCAGTGACACAACATGCTTCAGCCACTTTGTCCAAAGAAATGGGGCTGCCAGTTGCATCCGAATACCCCAAAACCCCAACACCATGCATGGAGAGTTTGTCTCAGGAACCTTCCTCATTTTAGCACTCGTTTTATAGCATATTTTCTACATCTTTTTAAATTTTATTTTCCCGGAGCCCCTGTGGTCTCATCAGAGGTAAGAAACCCATTGTGGCATGGGGTGTACCCGTGAGTCTCCTGGGATAGCTGGTGCAGACCTGCCCAGCATTCCCAAAATCGCTTCCCTGCTCACATCCTCACTGCTCTGGCTGCCAGGCTGTGGTCCCCAGCCAGAACCATGGCCTTGCTGTGACAACAGGGACTTCAGTTTCTCTACACCTTGTGCCAAAATAGTAGAAAAATTAAATCACGCTATTGAACGAAATCCTGCCTCTGGCTCTTCGAGCCCATCTTGCCTTGCATATCAATTTACAAATTTGTAAAAGTCGATAACTGCACCTAGCTCCCCATTTAAAAAAATGCAGACATCCAGGAAATTTGCTTGCCACACAATTCCATTCATTGCAGGATCTCCTCACTCAGCCGACCTCAGCACAATTTATCATCGAAAATTATCTTGCATGTCGAAGAAAAATTTCCTCATCGGAACTTCAACCTTTGCCATGTGCGGCTGGCACCCCGTGGCCCCTCTCGGGGACATCTCCTTTGAACCCCAGGGCTGCATGTAGATTCCAGCAGTAATTTGCACCGTGGGCGAGTTTGAGGCTATGGCGTTAGGCACAGCGAGCTTTGCTGGGCGTTGCACGGCTGCCGTGCTTTCTAAAAGCGGCAACGCTGGCTGCCTCCCACGGGGACATGTCAGCCACGCTGTGACTTCCAGCCCTCGGCAGGTCAGTCTTAATCCTGGTGTTAGTGACTGGGGCACGGCACCAGGAGCCGCCTCTCCCAAGATAAGGCAGCCCTGAGCGGTTCCACTGCTTCCTTGGCACTGCCGTGGTTTCCCCGAGGACGTTTCCCAGCGTGCCACTTCCAAAAAGGTCTGAGAGTTTCCCATGAGGGGACAGCTGCAGCATCATTTCTAGAGAGGTGCTCGCTCCCTAATCCAAGGGTGATTTGCAGTCCCTGGAGGTGCCTTTTTCCACCCTTATGCTTTATTCACTTTTCTGTCCCACATCTTTGGAGATATTAGGAGGAAATCCTTTACTCAGGGGTTTGAGAGGCCTGGCACAGGCTGCCCAGAGAAGCTGTGGATGCCCCACACCTGGAGGCATTCAAGGCCAGGCTGGATGGGCCCTGGACAGCCTGATCCAGTGGGTGGCAGCCAGCCCATGGCAGAGGGCTGGGGCTGGGTGGTCTGTAGGGTCCCTTCCAACACAAGCCATCCTGTGATTCTGTGATTCTCCTGCACTCCATCTGTGTCCGAAGCGCACGTGAGCCAGCACTACTTTAAACAAATGAGCAAGAAGGAAATAGGGGCGCTGAGGGAAGGTGACGGGCAGGAAGCAGGAGCTTGTGTTTTGGGATGGGAGGTATTGCTCAAAAGTCATGGGGCTGCTCACCCGGTCCTGCCCTTGAGCTGTTGCAGGGAAGTTTGTGGTTTCAGCGCCCGGCAGGGAGAACCCATCCTGTTACGCAGCACCTGTGTTACCGCTGTCTCCTTAGGCCAGGAACGACCACGTTCAGCTAGTTCAAAATGGGGTCTCTCAGTGCCGGCAGTGGAAACGGGCTGCTATCATTTTCCCTGTCCGTACAACACCGAAAGCATAGAATCAAACACCCTGAACCGGACCCGGGCGTGTGGAGGGCGGGAAGAGCCGGTGTCCCGCGCTGCAGCCCGTTGCTCCCGGCCGCCAGCTCGGGCTGCCCGCGGACGGGA
>VXAV01008453.1:138467-153209 GCA_013399715.1 Alectura lathami | reverse complement strand
TTTTTTTTTTTTTTTTTTTTTTTTTTTTTTTTTTGTTTTTCCCTCTTTGAGAGGGGAAGGAGATGGGTGGAATATTGAATTTGAAGGGAAAATATTTTTTTTGAAACAAACCCACTCAGCTGAAGTTGAAGCACCACTCAGCTGAAGAAGAGGTACATTGAGAATGTATATGTGATAGTGACACTTAAGTCATGGGTGGAAACAAGTCTTCAATTTTAATCAAGGGAAAACAGCATTTCCTCTGCCAGTTCTGATTTGCTCATTCATGAGCTCTTCAAAAGCCCACATTATTAGCAGGACTAATTGAAAGCTGGTTGGGTGTGTTGAATGGAGAAAAGAAGCGATGGAGTCTGAAGGAAGCTTTAAATTTAATTTTATTGTTCTTAACATCATAATGTATTGCTTCTGCTTCAGAAGTATTCCATATGCTTTTCTCCAGATCCCTTTCAGTCCCCCAAATGCTGCTCTTCTGGAAAGGCTGCAAGAGCTCTTGGGAACTAGCAGCAAGTGTAGGCAACTACTTGCTGCAAGAGGGGGGGGCCTAGCAGCTGTCCAGGGAGTTAATGGAGGCCACCTCTGGCCAGTAATCTTCGCGTGTTTCCTTGGTTTGGTTTTCGGTTGTTTGTTTGGTTGGTGTTTTTTGTTTGTTTTACTTGGATACTGGACTTGATACTTCAGGTCTTGCAGAAGGCTTGCGGACTCCTGCTTGCCCGTGGTGGCTTTACCTCTCAGGAAGATGGTGCTCCTGGATAGCAGTGTCTGCTCACAGCCTCGGGAGCTCGTGCAACGAGTGCCACCTGCTGGGTGATGAGCACATCTTATATTATTTATATACATTCTTGCTTATATGTGTTTGTATATACATACCTATACCACTTCTACATGTATGTTTATATACATACGGGTGTATGCCTTTTTACTAGATAGGTTCTGGAAGAACCCACCAAACCTTGCCAAGAGCTGAAGTTTCTCACCTTCTGAGGAGCTGCTGCAGCCTGTGCTTTGTGAAACTCAGATGGCACTGGGGTTTTATATTGCAAGGACAGAAAGGAGGTATCGATGCTACTGATGGTGAACGTTGCCTTGGCTGAACTGAAAGTAAGGGGGAATTTCCAGCTGTACAGCTTCCGTAGCTTTCATGGTCTGGCTCCCCAGGTGGACAGCAAGCTGTGGAGGTGGGGCTGTAGACCTGAAAAGGAGTCTGAGTAAACCAATCTCAGCTGTATCACTTTTACATTAAATCTCCACAGCACTGCCAATTTCCTCATTTCTCATATCAAATGCGTTATTTTCATATCATTTTGTGAGCACCTCATTCTGGTACAAAATAGCACTTCTAATTTAATCAGCTCAAGATACATAAAATTTGCAGAATATTACTGGACATTCTCTTCCATTTTAAAGAACACATTCACACTTTACTAACATTTGCATAGAGGAGTAAACTATGAAAGTATTTTATTCTGTACAGAAGTTCCACTGTCAGGTGAAGTCATAAATTTGAATCATCTACAGCAATGGATTTCCAATTTCCATTAGTTTCCTTTTCTGCTAGCCCTCTGGAGGGCTGGCTGCAGTGCTGTTCAACTATCAGTTTGATTCCAGAGCCATTTCCTTCAGGTGGATCCAGGGTGAAATCAGTTCCAGCATCACGGCTTGCAGCCATTCTGTGTTGTGCTGACAGTATTAGGGAAAGATGCATAGCCCTGTTTCTTGTTGGACAGCTGACCTCAGGCTGACTAAGGCTTTATTGTTTGTTTATTTTGCGGAGCGCTGGTGCCAGTAAGTCTTTTAGCCTGACTGTGGATTAAGAATGGATCCAGGGTGAACCATAAGTTTTGTGGAAACTTCCAAAAGCTTTTAGCTGGAAAACCTATATTGATGTACTTCTGTGACAAATGGATAAAATGCTTCACATGGTCTTCAGAGTGTACGCCTCCACTTGTACAGGTTATACTGGAGAGCGTGTAACAGTCACAAATGAGTTGGTGGAGCAAAAAGCAACTAGTGTAATTGCAGAGTTCATCTTGAAATATGCAAGAAAAGAAGCGCCTGGCGTATAAAGAGAAATCACAGTGCAGGCTTTAGAGGAGAGGGACCCAAAGTAATAATGCGTAAATAAAGTTTGCTATCCCCTAAAACATTCACAGCTAATTTGATGCTTGAAAAATTATGATTCCAGTGTCTGGTGCAGAAGCAATTGACCCTAAAATTGCTGCCTGAAGCTGAACCAACGTTTTTGGTTTCGTAAGCAGCGTCATGTAATAATTGCGTGTGAAGAGGAGCAGGGCTAATGCAACATGGCTCTGTTGCTCTGTGGTCTTGCTCTAATGCATCTCTTCTCACCATGACCCAACAAGCAGTTGGCATGTAGCACAAGCAGTGGCTGCTGCTGTGGTGTTCAAGGCGATTTACATCCCATCCATCCCATCATGGCATATCACGTCTTTTTTTCCACAAGCCTTCTGAGCTGCTAATGGAAAACTGCCCATTATGACTTGTGTCAAGTCTCAAACTACTTCTTGTTCTTAATCAGAAATGCATATGCAGCATTGTCAATGGGGATGCTGCAATACCCTCCCTCTCCTGCCCCCTCCCCATCCTAAATAAATGAGTTTGACAACTCTCCTATTTGTATGCAGCTATTTCCAAGTCAACTGTGTCTTTTTGTTTTGTTCCTTCTTCCTTTTTTTTTTTTTCTGCACACCATATTACCCTGTGTTCCCATCTGCTCAGCATCTCTTTTCCTGTTACCTCTTCTTGTCTTCTGGTAAGTTCATTAATGTTCATCTTGCACCATCAGTCTTATTTCCTTAATTTGAAGTCCTACATTAGGTCAGGTCACTCAAGGGCCATTACAGTCCTTGGGAGTATCTTGGAGTCGTGTCTGCTCCAGTGAAAATGTCCTTCCATTAAGCTCAACTTTCCTTGCAGGAGGAAAAGGCAGGTGATACCTGAGAGCAATCTGTAGCTGCAGTCCCAGTAGTGGTGCATGGTCAAATCTCTGGGGAAGGACAGTGGTTCACAGGACTGACAAACAGAACCAGAAGTGGAGGAAAATCCTTTGCAATCTCTTTTCCCTCTCCCCTACAATATGCTTTACATGAAGGAGTTGAAAAGGCTCCTTCTGTAAAAGCACTCCTACAAAAATGGCAACAAAATAAGTTGTTTGCCAGCAAAGTGAAATACGTGAGCAGTCGGCATCCTTCTTCTGCAGACTTCCTTGCTGTCTTATTAATGGGCCGTGGAAGCAGAGGAGGAGGTAACTCATCAACCGTTAGCCATGGGGAGCTGCAGATTAACTGTGCCAGTTATTTTTATTTTTGATACCGACAGATGAATTTTCCTTTGTATGACGCGATTTCTGCAGCGATCAAAAAGAAACCGTACCGAGGTCTGTGCAGGAGGGTCACTGCCTTCCTGGCCTGCCTGGATGTTTCTAGAGGCCAGAATGCTGCCCTGGCCTCTTCAAAAGTTCTTGAGTTGTGAGGGTATGTGTATTCCTGAGGACAGATAGCTCAAAGAATTGGTATGGCCCAAGCATGTCAGATGGGAAGATTTCCCAATCTGTTAGGAGACACTTGCGAGGACCTTTGGCTTCTTGGCATCTCATCAGCCTTGGTGCTGCTTGCACGATGGCCAAAACCTGATGCTGATACAGCTACAGGGATAACACAGCTGGAATTTCCCTCCTGGCCGCCTCCTCTGCACTGCAGGTTTCAGCCCCTTCGCTATCAGCTGCCCTGGGACCTTTCTCTCCTCCTGAACTTGCAGATGTAATCAATTTCTCCAGTCTGAAGAAGAGCATGCAGTTCAGTGCTCTTACATATGTACAGGCAATTTGTTCAGGTTAACCTACAGCAATTAGAGTTTTGTAGAGATGGATTGCTTTGGAGGTATCTCTGAAATAGTTCATTATTATTATTATTGCTACTCCTACTAACGTGGTTGAGTGTTTTAGAGCAGTTACCAAAGGAAATCAGTTCTGAGCCTGGGAAAGCTGTAACATTTGTTCTTTGTTTTTATTAGTAGAAGACAACTGACACTGGCTGTGGTCATTTCAGCTTTGGGTGTTCTTGATGGTTTGCAGGTGTATAGCTGTTGTGTATAACACGGCTATGGAGTAGGTTTCAAGCTGCATAGTTGTAAAAAATAAATTTTCAATCCTCTTCTTCGACTGAGGATTCTGAAAGTTATCAGTCACTGTGGCCTGGGTCATTTGATTTTATTTTCCCCCTATCAAATCTTACATCGGATTGTCAAGGATTTAGAAGTGTCTGCAGTATCAGAGAATCATATACATTTTCTTGCATGTGATGTTGCCCACCTGCTACTGCCTGCTGGGGAAGAAAAAATAAATACAATAGAGGATTTGTTTTATTCTGAAAATCTTATTTGTGAGGACAGCATTGACAGATCATTACTAAACTGTAA
The DNA here is from genome assembly GCA_013399715.1 of Alectura lathami. Taxonomy (NCBI): domain Eukaryota; kingdom Metazoa; phylum Chordata; class Aves; order Galliformes; family Megapodiidae; genus Alectura; species Alectura lathami. The sequence continues at coordinate 148,775 of VXAV01008453.1, read as the reverse complement.
TTATTATTGTTTTATCATTATGCCACTGCTACTAGGTGCGTTTTCTTTCTTTGAAGAGTAAGTTGCAGGCTGATGGGGAGGGGTGTTCAGTCCGTTGAATCAGTTAGCTAAAACTATTGTGTGATGCAACCTTTACATAAAGCAATAGTGTTGTGTTCATTTAATCTCAAGTGTTCTTTTTTTTTTCTTTTGTTCTTTTTCCCTTCATTTTCCTGACGATTGCTGTCACCATGCTGCAACCATGGGCTCGACAAACAACACACGGCTTCCTCCTGGGATGTGGACAATTTTGGTGAGTCTGCAAAATGAGAGTTCTACTTACTTGCATTTTCTTGGAAGCAAGAGGAGCAGTGTTATTTATTGGAAGTTGTGGTTGGTGAAAGCTAGGTCTGCTTTTGGGATGTTGGTTCTGTGGAAGCAATAGGCAAAGCTTACTGAATTGCAACTTGTTTTTCGATTTTTTTTTTTTTTTCTTACTCTGTTTTGTTGTTGGCAAAGGTGAAGGCATTAATGTGCAGCAGATTAATTTCAAGTAGTGTCATTTTATAAGATAATTTTAGAATTACTTTTCTGTAAGGCACACTGTGAAGCAATGGCTTAGAACATTTTAATTTTTCTTCTCTGGCTTATTCAGTTATTTCTGCAAGTAATTCAGATAGTAAATTACTAATTCATTGGATGGCTTTTCAGAAAAATACTGTGCAGTTCTTCTTTTTGTCCCTAATACTGGTCTTGCCTGTGGTGAGAACTTTCATCGATAATGGGTTGGGGCTTTGTTTGCATTAAATATTGGGCCAGAATTTCCTGTGAAAAGGATTTCCATCCCAAGCAGTCTTTAGTGAGATGAGTAAAAAGAGTCAGAGCTCTTTCAGGATCACATTCTTTGCTTGAATGCAAATCATGTGGGGAACCACTGTTGCTCCCTGAGGATGAGACGCTGGTGTTTGGGACTTTCAGTTAGAGGTGACTAGACAGCTGTAGGGAAAACATTTGCTGCAAACATATGAGCCCCAAGGTCTCCTCCAGAAACACGGCTGGAGATGCCAGAGTTCACCCGCCACCGTCTGTGGGAGGAGAGCTGCCTCTGAGAGCTGGCTGGGGGTGGCTGGCAGCTTAGCAGCCTTGGGATTTATCTCTGAGCTACTTAAATGCTGCAGGAGCAACTCATTACTACTAATGGACTGGATCAAGGAAAACAACGTGCCTCACCTTTCACCTGCGTGCCAACTGCCTTATTTACACACAGAGTTAGCTTTTCAGTGAGAAGACTGAGGAGCCATGTTGTCTGCCCAGCCTGTCCCAGGAGGATGCGAGCGGCCCTGTGTCATGGTGGCCCTGTTCTGGGCGAGGTGTGGGAGTGAGCGTGGGGCAGGATATGGGCTGCTCGCCAGCAGACTGCAGCTTGCTTTAGGTGCTGCATGCCCTCTTTCTTCCTTTTGAGTCCTCTGAATGCACTCTCTGCCACCCCCATGTCTTGTACAGGTGCAAAGAACCAGAGACTGGAAGATAGGACTGAAACTGAAGAAGACTGAGTCTTCTCAGGCACAGCTTTGGAGAAATCTGAGATAAAACCTGATATTTTACTCTTGAGCATTTCCACAGTATTGCTGCTTAATCCTTGTATTGATCCATAGCTTATGCCGGAAAGCCTTTGTCTCAAGGCAATATTCAGATGCAGAGTCCTGGAGGATGATGGCACTAAGCACGTTTCGTGTGACCTTTTGGGCAGGGTGAACATATGTTGCACTGCTGCATTTTTCTCATTTCTTGATTGTTGTTAAATACCTTTTACTCCTCAGCAACATAGCTAAGAGTGCAGTTAGGAAGCCTTCCGCATGACTGGTACTAGGTAATTTTGTAACTGTAGCTGTGAGATCTGTGAGTGTACCCTTCAGACTGCTGCTCTTTGATGTGCTAAGAAGCCTTGATCAGCCTGAGACAGTAATAGCTCTTATGCCCAGGAATGTGAGTAATGCATGTTTACTGTGATGTGCCCACCTCCAAAAACTCTTCAAGTCTGAAAATCTACCAGAGTGCATTCCTCGTGGCTTTGCTTCAGCGTGGGTCTTGCTTTCCTTTTGGGCTGTTTTGTAATGTACAGGTACAATTGGCTCTTGTGCTGCAACTGTGCAGAGAGATGCTGCTTTGATATGTGGAAGGGCAGTAATGTGAACGCTGAAGTGTTGCTATCATCAGTGCACATCGGAAGAAAATTGATTTGATTACATGGGTGAGCATTTCCACTTAGATTTATTTCGTGCTCTAGCTCTGATTTAGTTTTACTTGAATTTCTGGTAAAGTTGAAGTCTGAAACATTAGTCCAAAGCGAAGAGCAAAAGGTAATTTGCATAAAGAGGTAAATATCAGAGCTAAAAGGGCTGATTTCCTTTGCTTTTACTGAAGGAGTAGAATTGATGCAACCTCAGCCTCCTCCCAGGTGTAGTTGCTGGAAGGACAAGAGACAGTGGGTGGAAGCTGAAATGAGAGAAGTTCAGACTGGTTGCGAGGAGAAGCTTTTTCACCCTGAGGCCAGCCAGGCAGTGGCACAGGCTGCCCAGAGAGGCTGTGCAGCTTCCATCCTTAGAGGTTTACATGGTCCAGCTGGACAAAGCCCTGAGCAACCTGGTCTGATCTCACATGACCCAGCTTGGAACAGGAGGCTGGACCAGAGACCTCCAGAGGTCCCTCCTGGCCTGAATTATCCTGCGATACATTTTAAAAAAAAAAAAAAAAAAAAAAAAAAAAAAAAAGTTAGAGTGGCCTTTATGCTTGGAAGACAAGTGGAGAGGCAGAGTCATGGAGAGGGATAACAGCAAGTCTGGTGGTGACGTTTGTGGGAGTGTGGCTTTTGTAACATGCGGAGGAAGGCAGCATCTGGCCAGGTTCCTTCTGGATGCCTCAAGCAGTCTCTGGATGGTTGTTTGCTTTCAGTTTTTAATTGCACAAAGCAATTTGCTGCTACTGATGGAACAGTGTGCTGTTTGCTGTACTCCAACAGTAGCTATATCACTAGTTTCCAAAGTGTTGGAAACAGCCAAGTGATTTTTGTTAACATCAGTTAACAAATCTCATTTACTTCACTGGAGCAAACTTCTAACAGGAGTAGATTCTTCATGAGAAGGGCTTTTAATCCATGAGTGATTTTTTTTTTTTTTAGTTGACTTTTGCTTTTTAAACTTCTGCTATGACTATTCCCAATCCTTCAAAAATGATGTATGAGTGCAGATAGCAAGAAGGTTAAAACCTATTGATGATGGAGCTGAGTGCAAGGCAGCTGCTCAGCGTGAGGAAGCTGCAGGCCAGTGGTGGTGACGTGAAGCCAAGCAGAGCTCTGACTAGGGAGGAAAAGAGAAGCAGGCAAGGTATTGAAGCCAGCTTGCATGATGAAACACAAGTCTGCAAAGAAGAGTGTGGATGGATCAGAAATGACCACAGGGGGCTTTGGAGGAGCAAAAGCCTGCTAAGGGTTTACCCCTAAGTAATCCTTTGCATTTTCAGGGAGATGGCCTGCAAAGTTGGGGTTAGCCCAGCAAATGCTTAAAAACAAACATACACTTCACAAAATGTGCTGTTAGCAGTGTATGGCTTATGAACACAAAGTGAACAAATGTGTTTGAATTAACCAGATGTCAATTTTGGGATTGTATTTCTGGTTTTGTTACCTTGATTTTTGTTCCTTCCTGAAGGGAGTTAGTTTAATTTACAGGATGACTTTCCTGCTTTCTATTGCCTCTGAACATGTGATTCTGTGATGTCAGAGGCAATAGAGGTAAATATGAAAAGCAACAGTTGAGTAACTCCAAATGAGATTTCAAAGGCTTTCACTTTTTTATTTATTTTTATTTTATTTTTTTTAAACTACTATCCTACAGTAGGTGAGCTGTCTTTTCTGCCTGCCATGCCCCAGTGGTGATCAGATGGGATCAGTGGGTGAGGTCCCAGGGAGACCGTAGTATGTTGCTGCTTCCATATTCAGAGACTGGAAGCACCATGGCTATAAAGCCATCAGGAGTATTGGTGCAAGACAGTAAAATTTTAAGGTTTTAACCTTAACTTTACCCTGATTTTATCTTTACTGCTCTGTGTGCGTGCACAGTGACTATCTTCAGAGCTATGTTCAACTGACTTTTGTGACTTAATGTCCACTTTTCCTTTGGCCTGGAATACTAAACTGGACAATTTCCCATTTTTAGTTCTTTATACATATGCAAAGTCTTTTTCTTCTTCTCTGATTTTTTTTTACCATAGCTGTTCATTTTCAGTTGTTGCATGGATAATAGTGCTGATGAAGAAGCATTTAGTCTAACACATAAAACCATAGCTGTAAAGAAAATGAAGCAGAGAAAATTGCAGTGGCAAAGGTTCCTGAATTATAGTTGTACAGGAAGATGGTGATAAGGAAGTACTTACACATTACTATTTAGTAAAACCTGCAACTGTGGCTGGTACTTCGATTGTCTGCTCCTTTTGCTGACACTTAATTTGTGAGGTCGGTGAGATACTTTTTCTGCTAATAAAGTAACCACTTAATTGAATCAAAAGCCTCAGGAAGTAAGTGGGCCTGTATTTCCAGCTGGTTTTAAGTGTCAAATAAATACTAATTGTTCTCATATTTTCTTTTGAAATAAGCTTTAGGTGCTTGCTCTTCCAACTGTTTTAAAAAATAAAACTGTCCATCTGAGAGCAGATATGTATGTTTTTAAATATACCCAAATGGAAAATGTAATGTGACTAAAGCAAGATATTCATAAACGCAGTATTAATGTTGGAACCAACTATGTGCTTACTGCAGCTAAGGCAGAAAGCCTGTTGCTTTTATGGCAGCAGTATTTGCTCGCCAGCAGCAGGGCTGCCATGTAGCCTTGACGTGTGTGAGCGTTGTCCTGCCCATGCTCTTTGTGGAGTTGTTTGTTGGCACTTGTGGGAGTAAACCTGTGACCTCTTGGCAGCAGGTCTTGATTTGAGGAGCTTTGGTTGGTTTTAAAGAGTTTTCCCTAGGTGCTGATGTCACAGCAGTAATCCACCAGATCCTGGAGGAGAGCTGTCATCAGCAGGGATGTGGGACAGTGTTGATGTGCTATGTAGGTCTTACACAAAAATGAGTAGGGAGGGTCTTTTAGGGAAAAAATGTACCTTTTTCCCCAGACGCTGTATTTTTTCTTCCAGGAATTGTGGTCAGGATCCAAGTCAGTGAACTTGTGTTAGTAATAATTTGCTTAGTCAAGGCCTGTCCTCCCAGGTGGCTCAGAAAATGTTCTGCAGCAAGCAACAAAGGCAAACTCAGTTTGGGTTGTTAATTCCGTTTGAACAGGACGGATTGCTGTTTACGGGCGAAAGGTAGTCTTTTGTGGGGAAGCAACAAGTGCCTACATGCTTATCTCAACCTTGATGAAGCTGTTATCTTACGTTCCTTAGGAAAGGAGTCAGGTGAAGTCAGTGGCCCGGGCTGGGCAAAGGTGAAAGCAATCAGCGATAGCTCAGCTGTCAGCAGAATTATATTGCTGGGAACCTCACCCAAGACTTTGCACAGCATTATTGTCTGCTGAGTGTTTAGATGCTCCTGTGAGCATATCCTTCAGCAAGCTGAGGAATGGTCAAGGGTTGTCTGCCCGTGATTTCTGCTTGCCTTTTTCATTGTGGAGCCAAACCAGAGGCTGGCCAAAATATTGCAGATTTTGCAGTTGTTTGTGGTGGAGCCTGAAATAAATGGATTTATTCAGTTATGGAGAGGCTGCTCAAGTTGGATTTTTGGCAGCTTAACTTTTTTCCTCCTCCTTTCTCAGCAGAATAGTTGCAATGATGTTTTGTACTGTAGCTTTAAAAAAAAAATAATTTTTTTTAATCTCTGCTTCAACATGTAGTACATTTCGTTTGAGAGAGATGATGTTTCATCAAACATCACATATGAGCCTTCTTACTATAATTAATGAAAAACAACTGAAATAGGATCCTTCCTATTTAATTTATATTTATGGGCATGCATGCCAAATTCTGGTATGGACAGAATCAGTACAGCTCACTGTCAAAATACAATGATATCAAATTTTATCATATTTAGAAAAATTGTCTCTACCCTGCATTATGTTTCTCATATGGAACTTTAGACTAGGCACATATGGATTTTTAAAGTATTTCAAGTCTCTTATTCCAAGTTGATGTAATTTCTTTTGTAGTTGCCCATTATTAAAGTCTGTCTTTTCATGCAGAGATATAGTTACTGGCCAGTATATGTTTTTTCTGTAATGATGGTCACTGCAGCTGTTTGAGTTCTGTCATATTTATGCATGACCAGATATTTCAATAGATCTGCAAGAATTTGCAGTAAGGAGTTTCATTTTCAGTGTTGGGAAGTGGGCTCCATCTAGTGTTTAATTTAAAGATTAAACTCAAGTTCCTTTTCTTGAATGCCCTTGCAGTGTGGATAAAGGACATGGGGGAAGAATTGTGATAGGCATTGCTTTCAGTGATCATTATCTAGAATAAGTCTATTCTAGATACAGTCAGTGTGCTAATGGCAACCTGCAACACTGCGTCTGTCCTGCATGAGCACTTGTTTCAGAGAAGCCAAAATAACCCTGGTATGAAATGGCACGCAGCTAAAGAAATTAAAACAGCATGGCAATAATGTGATCCTGGAATATTTCATGCCTGGTTACTATATATATATTTTCACACTGTTTGATGTATCATGTTAGGAAACAGCATGATAGCCTATAAAATCGGAATTAGAAAGCTAGCTGAGAAGTTCTTTTTAAGAAGTAATGAATTTTGAAACATGTACTGTATATTAATATCCATTCAACAGGGTAATTTTCCAATACGTAATACTTCTTAAGGGAGCAGTTGGGTTTTGTCCATTATTTTTTCTATTTTCGTAACCTTTGCTTTTGAAATGCTTAGTTCTTTGGTAAGGGCGACTTAATATATTTATTAACACTATTAAAAGGGATATAATTTTTTGACCTAATTAGTTATTGTCTCATGTCTCCAGTGCCCTGGTGATAAATAAAGCTGTAAAACAGACAGAAGGCATGAAGAGGAAAACATCATTTGTTGTTTTTTTTTTTATGTGCAAGCTGGTGGCAATTCATCCAAGCAAATTCTATTTTTGTAGATGCTGGATTGGAGTAAGTTGTACTGCTGAAGACTGAGCATAGATTTCCCTTCTCTGCTGACCTTTTACACTCCAACCTGAAGAACAGAAACAGAGGCTCCTAAATGTCTAGTCAGGAGTACATTGCAGCAACTGTGGAGTGAGGATAACTTAGTCTACCTGAGGGCTATATTTAATTATTGGTAGCATGATGTCTTGTCTACTTGCCTTTTTTCCTCCAGTTAATGGGATTTTTTGAGGCAATTCTCACAAGCTTTTAGTTTGAGCTGCCTCACACCTTACAGCCACAGTTTGAGACCAAAGAGGCAAGAGGGAATTGGGTGCTGGGTGCAGGTTCCTCTCTACCTTGGGAACATGAAGAAAATCTGCAGCCCAGCTCCTATGACTGCTTTTGGCTCATTTCCTGCCTGTCGCTGGAGCAGCCTGGAGCAGGGGCCAGGATGCAGTCCCATGTTGCTGGCAGTAAGCCTGATATTGTTTCATCTGTAAAATATTTGGGGCCTGGGCTTTCCAGTTGACACTTGCTAGCTGAGCACGGACGATGTTAACGTGAACCATCTGGTGCCTGGAAGGAGCAATGGGATGTGTGATAGCAGCCATGACCCAGAGCAAACAGGGAGCCCACAGGAGCCCTTCTTGGTCAGCACCCTGCCACCCAATTCTGCTGTCTGCTCTAGCTGCTTCATGGAAACGAGCATGATTTCCCCTTCCCTTTTGAAAAGCAGCATCTGCAGTGTTGAGGGAAAGAGTTGGGAGTGGTGGGTGAGTAGGAGAACCCATCTTTCACTTGACTAAGGAAGACAACTGGCAGTAGTGGGCAGGTTTTTAAGTATTTATGTATATATGTATATACACATTTTCTTGACAACTCTCATGATTATTTTTTGCCATTGACAACACTGTGACAATGGTGTAGTTGGCAACCTCTGGACTTTCAGTCCCATACAGGTGTAGCCTTTGTCTCTTAACCCCTCAGACAAGGCACTGTCTGAGTGGGCCTGTTGGATTGCCTGACCCTGCTGGACAATGCTTTTTTGCCACTTAAATACTGTCTTCTGTGGTTTAAAAAAACACCAACAACAAAACCACCAAATTTCTTTACCTACTAAATCTTACAGTTTTGAAATTTAAAATAACATTAAATCCGGTTCATTTCTCCATGTAATTTACTTCTGTGAGAGGACAATGAAAGCAAATGTAAATTTGTCACTTGATGCTTCTGAGTCTTATTTGCACTGATCCACTAGATAACTACATATCTTTGTGTTGTTGTTTTTCTTAATTGCTTGCTTAGAAGCAATGGTTTCACTGCAATTTCTAAACAAAACCTGGAAATATTTCCACTGCACGTATTCTGTAAAAGCCTGATCTTGCTTTAAACAAAATTAGGTTTGGTCTGAATCTAGACTGACACTATGCCTTTAAAACCTATTTGTACAATTACAGATTGAAAAGGCAAGGCAGTGCTTTTCTTTTTAGAGCGCCTAGTAATACGGTGTCACCAGTTCAAGCACTACACAGTGCACAAAACACTTTGCATGGTAACTAATGCCATATAGCTGAGGCTAGGACTGACCACAGCTTTTTGTTGATGATGATGTTGTTTTGCTTAAGCAGACTTAAAACTAGGAGAAAGAAAGAAAAGACAGGCTTTCCGGTAGAAGTTCATATTTGGTGGAACTAACTTTTCCTCACCATTTGCTTTGTGCATGGATGATGTGCAGTGAGGCAGAGGCCTGAACCATGTCTCTTCGTTATCAGTAGTGCTCCTCAGCATTAGCTGGGCAACTAACGTGGTGTTATTGCCCCTTAGGTTGTCTCAGTATGTCTCTTTTACCCCATTTTGATGAGCTAAGTGATTGAGGGAGAAAGCTAAAGGACTGAGGAGAGTACTGCTTTCAAACGTGGGCCGTTTACGATCTGATTGCTGCTCCTGTGAACACTTCAGTGTGTTATACGAGATGTAGTGGTCCTGCTGGAAGAAGGCCTGTCAGCTCCCCCCTTGCCCAGTAAATGACGAGATGGGATGCCTTGGTCTTGTTCGTGCCTTCCATGTCAAATAGTTGCTGTTGGTGTCTCACAGTAAAAGGAGGTGGTTTGGTAGGCCCCTCAAAGAGGTGCTGAAAGGGTGGCTCCGTGATGAGGCCTGAGATTGCCCTCAACTTGCTGAGCCTCGTTAGCTCTCCTGTTCCTTGTAGCAAAACTCAATGGAGGAATGAGAAACTTCAGGAAGGCTGGATTTGGTCATGATACTGATACTGAACTGCAGGTGAGGGGGTGGCAGCACAGGGGGAAACTCTAAAATAATGGGCTGCTGCGTGCACCAGGACTCTGCATCCCTTTGCTGAGCGCAGAATAGTGTGAAGTAATGTCGCAGATGCCAAATAGTTGCTATGTGACGCAGAATGGCAAGGCTGAAGATAACGTAGAAGAGAGATGCTTTATTTGGGTGAGCTATTGCAGAATTTATGGTAGCAATTAAAAAGTAAAGCAAACAAAGTCATGAGAACTTAATGTTGGAGAGATTGTTCTGGCACATGGAAATCAGATCTGGAGCTTTCTGCTCTTTTCTGTCACCCTGCTAGAGGGAGAAAAGTGCCAAGATAGGGAGTGGAAAAGAGCAGAAATGATTCATGGGTTCAAGTAGTGCAGGTTGTGAAGATGTAATTAGTCCTGGCCTATTTAACATGGAGGTGGGGAGAAGCTATAAATAAAGGGTGGATATGGAGAGGTAAAGTATCAGGAAGACTTAATGGTTTTAGCTCAGTATCTATAAGTAAAATTAAGGTGTTAACATGTATATAGGCAAGAAATTATTTTATTTGCAGTAAAGGTAACAGACAATGTGCTGTGGAAGTAAACCGTAAGAGCAGGCAGTTGGCATCAGCTAATTGAAGAGCTAGGGGGGCTATTTTGAGAGAGAAAGAATACACTAATACATGAACTAACTAGATTAGAGGTGTTAAGATGATAAGATCCCTAATGTAGAGCAGTATTTCTTTCCACGAAGGCAGACAGTGGTGGCCATATGGTCTGCTCCTGGCTTCTAATGTTCCTGTGAGTGGTGTTCGTGTTGCGATGGGTGCCTGAAGCAGCAGTTGTTCACCTCTCTGTCTTGCACTTTCTTCTCACCACGCAAACATGGACCCACTAGTTTGGGATCCAGACTTAGGTGCTTAAAGTTTTGCACTGTT
>VXAV01008453.1:109624-128837 GCA_013399715.1 Alectura lathami | reverse complement strand
CCCCCCCCCCCCCTTCTTCTTAGTACTTGATGAATTGCAGAAGTAATTCAGTCCTGCAGTTCTTTTCCTCTTCTGTTTTGCAGCTGACCATTCTTGTGGTATGAGGCATATCAAATTACAGCTTAATGAGACTCCTCAGGAATAGGTGTATGAAGCTCTCACATTGTGATGGTCCTGAGGCTCGGGGCAGACTACTTGAGCTATCCAAGCTCAAGCTCAATTTCAACAGAGTTAGGATATGAAGTCATTGAAGACTGAGGCCCTAGAAGCCTTAGAAAGCCTTAATTTCATCCAAAATAAAAAAAAATTAACCCCCACGCCCTAGTCCCTAGCTCTGATTGTTTAGAATATCATTACTCTATTTCTGCTTTTTATGCTCTTTGAACAACCTTTCAGAATCATTTGCTTTAAAATATTGAATGATGAAACAATCTTGGAAAAAATCAGTTTGAAGGCTCAAATAACAAAGGGTGCAATTTGAATGTTCCTGCTGCTAATGAAACATAATTTAACAAGTCAGTTCAATCATTTGGATCTAAACCCCAGAGTAAAGTTTCATTCAGTGGCTGTCAAATTGAAGATAACCTAAGCCTTATAGATGAAGCAAAGACTGTGTTTATAACCCATTTATACTCTGAGCCAGATTTCCAATGTGAAGCCCTGCCAGCTTGTGCCAGATGAGAATCTGGCTCCATATGGGGAGCGTGAGATCTGTGTTTTGCAGCTAGTGTTTTTGACCCTGACATCTAATCTAGTAACCACAGTTATAACTGAATTGCTAGCAAACAGGGGCTCTTATTTTGCACGGTAGAAACTTGTCAAACACAGAGGAGGCTCATGTGCTGTGTTGTGGGAGACTGGGCAGCCTTCTGCACATTGTCGTAGCTGAGGGATTCTGTGTGCATACCACACGCACACAGAAAATAACCGCATCAGGACGTGGAGCATCAATGCTCTGGGGGAGAGCAGAGAAGAAGGAGGAGGCTAAGCTAGCTGGCTGAAACACGTACCCAGGGATGTTGTTGAAGTATTTTGTCTGAGGAGCAGAAGTGTAATGGCCTTGGCACGGGCAGGTGATGGCATCGCAGCTGAGATCACTAGCAGCTGTTTCTGGATGGAGAACACAAGCCTTTCTGAGGGAGAAGCCAGCCACAGGACTTACCAGTTCAATTAAATGTTGCAGAGCCTTAGATGGCAGTTAGCATCCAGCATCAATAATTTGCTTCAGTCGTGATAGATGAAGTGATTTACCTTTCATGAACTTCCACCTGAGGAACAGTTCTCTTCTATTGTGGGCAAAGTGTTGTTAAACAGGAATCTCAAACGGATGAGTCAGCTGGATATTTAAAAAAAAAAAAGACAATGTGCTCCTTTCTCCAACATCCTGCTTTTTCTTTATCTTTCATGTCTAATATTAATTTGGTTCTTTCTGAAATGGACATTTTAATTGATTAAGTAGGCTCAAAATGGTGGTGGTGCATTGCCAACATTTTAAGAGGATATTCCCACAAAAAATCATCCATTATCTTCATACTCTCTTCCGAGATGGGAGGAAAGAAATAAAGAAACCTATCAGTTTTACGTAGTTCACCTCATTCCACAGAAGATCAATCATCCCTCCTCATTCTGTGTCTAGTTTAGTACTTCCTAGCTTGCATTGATTTTGTGTACCCTCCTGTGGCATAGTTAATGCTCCCAGAGGCAGCGCAGGGAGAAAAGTGTCCTGTTTCTTCTGGAGGAGGATGTCTGGGGACCTTTGCAACCTGTGCTGGCAGTGCAGGTCAGTCCGAGAACCTGCTGCTGTTTGCTCTGCTCTGCTGTGGGCAGGGGAGCAGAGGTCATGGATTTGGTTTTGGATAATGTGGAAGTAACCAGGTTTCCTGTGCCAGTGAGGGAGCTGTGAAGCTGAATGGAGGTTGGGATGGGTCCGAGTGCAATCCCAGAAATAGTTGTAGAAACTGAACACTTGTCCTGCTTGAACTGATGCTGAAGGAAGCAGAGAGAATGGAGGATTTCTTTTATAGAGTAAGCAACTTGGGATTAACTTTACTTCTGTGTAGGAAGGGGTAGTGAAACCAGCATATTGAGTTCTAAGGAAGGTTCAAGAGCAGTTTACACTGTTACTGTGTTACTGGACTGGAAGGAACCTTGTGAAGAAAGATTGCCCAGAGGTCATGCAGACTTACCATGCTTGAAGTTACTCAAAACTTGACAGAAGTTACTCAAAACTGTTTTACTCACAATTAGTAATTGTGAGCAACCTGATCTAACTGAAGATAGCCCTGCTTTGAGCTAGGAGATAGGACTTGATGACTTTCAGCCTGTGTTATCCAGTGATTCAGATAAAACTGTTTTATATGGTTGTTGATTAGCAGATATGTCTGCTAGCCTATTTTTTTTTTCACAGTGTTTTTCCAGCCTTAATTTTTTCCAGATTTGACATTCAAGTTAATCCATTTATCCGAGAGGAGTGTGTGCCTCACCTGGAGTGGAAGAGAAGGGATTTTATTTTTTCCCAAGCCAAGTGATCATAATCTTGTTCTCAGGAATGAGAGGAGAATATATTGCTGTATCTGTATTAAAATATTTTGACAGTCCTTTCCCAAAAGTGTTATTTTTCTCATGCTTTCAGTCAAAGTCTATGAGCCTGGCGGGATGCCTTGCTTTATGGCAACGCCATATTGCACAAAATACTGCGTGAAAACTGTGTTTGCACATCCACACAGACTTGATATAATTCTTCAATGACAAGGCTTTGAATAAGTTCAGAAGGCTGGGGCTGGCTGGAAGGCAAAGACTCAGAGTGGCAAGTATGACAAGGATCAACATGTGGCAAAAGAAGGAAGCAGAACAGAAACAAGTCAGAGGAGGGGCCCAGAGGGTGCTGTCTTTGCCTTATCCCAGGTAGGACTCATTCAGTGTTCTGTTTGGAAGCCAGTGAGCCTCCGACCTGCTTTTTTGGGTTACAGCCCTACCTATGGAAGGGCTGTAATAAATGGGGCAAGACAATGCCTATGGTGAAGGAGCAGATTGGATTTGACTGATCCTGTGTGTTGCCACAGGGTTTCTCGATGATGCTATGTCACTCTATCCAAATTTTCCCTTTTCTGAAGTTTGAGCTGAGATTTGAGAATCAGTGTGCAAAAATGATGAGCTGTGACTGAAGCATATTAGGGTTGTACTTGAAAATATGAAGTGGTGTAGGTACTCCTCCCTGGGTGGTACAAGCTTCACATCCCAAACTGATGTATGCTTTTGACTTCAATGTGTGCTGCTCAAGATCCTGAATAAAACAGTGTCTGGGGAAATGGTGATTATCCGTATTAATGGCTGTTCTTGCAATGCTTGTTTATCAGTGTTAAGCGTACAGGATAGCATGTGAGGAAATTGATAATTCCGTATTCATAACTCGCTTCTTTAGATACCATTCACCCTTTACACTGGATAAGGCAGCAGTTCCTTCCTGGTCTGAAAAAAGGGGGTATGGAAATAATATATTGCCAGAAAGCAACTTAATTCTGGCACTTCTTAAATACTGACATGTATAATCTTAATGTTGATTTAATATATTCAAGTGTGTAATTTTACCTGCAAAACTGTAGTTACATTGCTATTTTAGCCTTGTCAACTTTCTGTTTCAAATGTTGGCCCTAGTGACGTGTCTACCTGCGGCTTATCAGTCGGTCTGTTTGCATCCTCAGCATTATCTGTGTAAGAAGAGGGCCATGGATGTCTTCGTTCTGCTCCATCTGCTCAAAGAAAAGTAGAAATATTCTTTCAGAGGACTGGTGGATCATTCTGTTGCATAGGCTTCCACCATTCCTTTCACTCCACTGATAACAACTACATATTTCTTCTGCATGTGATACTGTTGCAGCCTTTATTTTTAGAGTTGCTTTCTTTCCTTCTGCTGCCATATCTGTCTGTAGAGTATTGCACTCCTGCCAAGTTGCACTTGCTCTAGACACAACATAAACAAAATTACATGTAAGAAATGTGAAGTTTCTTGGATTGCTGTGAAAAGTGTTCTTAGTGTTGCTAATCTTAATCCTGCCTGTCTAAGGCAAGGGTTACCTGTTTTTGATGTGTCCTGGGTATGTCATGCTTTAGCTCTTATCGCTGTCTGGAGCCCTGAGGTGCTACAGGAAAATAATTAGTAACATTACTTATGTATATCAATAGGAAAAAAAAAAAAAACCCTCACATGCTAATACTGAACTGTTAAATAAACTGGGAAATTGGGGAGGGGAGAGAAAAATAGGCGGCCCAGACTGTAGATGGTAGTAAAGACAGAAAAGACCTCCTTTGAGGTCTGTCTTCTGAGGTCTGTCTTCATTCCAAGTCTGTGAGTTCTCTGGTTAAGACTGTTGTGCAAATCGCAAGGAAAAATTACGCATGTTCTGAAAAAGTAAAATAGCTTGTGCTTGAGGACATAGGACATGTTACTTTGATGCTAAGAAAAGGAAAAAAAAAAGTTTTTGTTGGCTAGTGTTACAAAGCACCTGTTTTCAGTTAGCTCTAAAGAATAAATACTTTGTGGCTGAACTTCAGTGATATGTTAGTCAAACATTGCTTTGACTTTTTTTTTTTTTCCTCTTGTGCAAGAGTCACAGAAACAGTGGCAGTGATTTGAATGCATCCTGGTGTCTGATCCAGCGTGGGCACAGAGGGATGTAGCTATACATCCCAGCTATTGTGTTAACAGAAAATCCCAATAAAAGCCAATTTTTGCTAAGCTTGGAAGAAATATGTAAATGTTGCAATAACACTTACAAAGTTGAGTACAAAAAAACTTTCATTGAGAAACAGAAACATAGTTGAATGTAATAAAATGTTCATTTTATTACTGCCTCTCTTCTGTGTTGCATAGGACTGCCATGTACCTGGTGTGATGAGCAGGGGTTTCACTCTCCCTTATCTAGATATTCTTGTACTGTTGGGAGATAAGCGTAATGCCACAAGCAATGACAAAGGGAAAGAATTTGATTACTTAACTGCAAAACAAACCACATATACGCTCTAGTCCAGTGGACCCTGGTGCTTGGGAATAGATAGGGCTGCATGGTTGACAGGTGACTCATTAGAATAAAGCTCCTTCTAGAGAAGAGGTCCCAAACTGTTCCTGATCCTATTTAATGGTAATAGCTGCATTAGGCAAGCTACTGCCAGCAGGTAGAGGGAGGCGATCCTTCCCCTCTCCTTGGCAACTGTAAGGCCTCACCTGTAGTGCTGGCCCCAGCTGTGGGCTGCCAGTACCACAGAGACCTGGGCACACTGGAAAGAGTCCCATGGAATGCCACCAAGATGGTGGAGTGGCTGGAGTACCTCTCCTGTGAGGAGAGGCTGAGAGCTGGGACTGCTCAGCCTGGAGAAGAGTAGGCTTGGGGCAATAAATACCTGAAGGGAGGGTGCAGAGATGACTCTGGGTGCAGGCTTTTTCCAGTGGTGCCCAGAGCCAGGACAGGAGGCCGTGGGGACAACCTGGAGCACAGGAGGCTCCCCCTGAGCACCAGGAGCACTGCTGTGCTGTGCGGGTGATGGAGCGCTGGCACAGGCTGCCCAGAGGCTGTGGGGTCTCCTCCCTGGGGGTCTCCAGAAGCTGCCTGGACGTGGGCCTGGGCACCCTGCTCTGGGTGGGCCTGCTGGGGCAGGGGCTGGGCCTGATGGACCCAGAGGGTTCTGCCAACCCAGTGACTCTTTGATTCTTTGTGATCCTGAGTGGGTGATCCCAAGAAAATGCTCTGTTATCCTTGAAAATGTGCAGAGCCACATCTTGAAATGACATCTTGAAATGATTTCAAACAAGAAATGGATTATGTGTTCATTCATGTAAAATTGTAAATGTTGGCAGTGCTTTTGCTGGCTGATCTAGTTGCAGAACCATTTCTGAAGTTCCCGGCTGAGCAGCCCTGGAGCCGTACGGGCTGTGCCCTGGTTTCTGTCTGTCAGCTCCCCCCTGTGCACATCCCTGGCCTTGCTCTGTGCCCCCCACCCCAGCACCACAGGAAGGATGTTCTTGGCACTCTCTGCCTACAGCAGGGGATGAAAATTAAGGCTGGGAATGAGAAATACTCCAGACCATGCATTTCACAAGTCCTCCTCTACAAGATGATGTGGCAGATTTGGTGAAAATTGTGACTATTCTGTATCTGCTCACTTAATGCTGAGAGAAGATACAGATGTGAAGTGCACCAACATATTTCAAAATATTCTTCATAGTTTTAGAATAAAAATATGGATATGAAAGACAGAAAGATAGACATGGTTGTGTTACACCCTCCTTGTGCTTTTGTAGCTCACATTTAAATTCCCATTTTTATTTTCCTAATACACTCCTCTCCCTTTTGCCTCAGAGCTATTTTAATTGAATTTGTGTGTTCTGCCTGCCATTTAGCCGCAAGCTGCCCTGACTAAAAACTGTTCCAATGCAATAACAAACCGAGCTGTTTCACTAAATTTCCGGTGTTAAAAGCAACTGACCTTCATGTGCTGCTGGGGGAGGCAGGGTATTGGGTCTGACATTGACAACTGCACACAAGATACACGCGGGAACGAACATGCTGAACTTGGATGTGAAATTATTGGAATTGCAATCACTGCCTGCGTTAAACACAGTGGCTGTTTTCTGCGTGCCACTATGTGTGTGCAGTTTTCACATATTGACTGCATTTAGAATCAAATTATAAAATGGCCCGTAGTTATATGCTGTGGTACATTTGGGATGAGTATGTATGTAATAATTATTTAGTTAGTAGGCATAACAGAACCTTTTCTCATGATTTTTTTTTAATTATTTGGGAAAAAGAGTATTTTTAAAAAATTGCCAGTGAATATGGCATTATGAGTATTGGCTGAAACATGAATAAAGGGATGGATGTCAGAATTTAATTTCTCCTAATACATATTATACAGCTACTAAAACTGCCTTCATCTAGTTTGCCAAACAAAGCAGTGAACTGATGCCCTGTTACTCTCTGACACCATTTCTGTTGGATTTGCTGAGCTAAGGCTCAGTTGCTAGGAATACCAGAACTCACGAAGAGGAGACACTTGCATCATTAAACTGACTGTTTTCCGCCTCCATTTCCATGGTCCAGGTTTTCACCTATTGAGTTGTCAAGATTAGACCTGTTCTCTTACAGAGGGAGAATCCTATTTGCTTATGCAAAACTAGTCAGATATTAGAGACATAACTGATTGTTTTTTTTTTTTCCAGCTCTGCTGTGAACTCTAGGGCTCCTGATAGCCTTCCAGGCTCTCAGGCTCTTAAGTGAGTGATAAGATTTTCAAACAGAGGGTTACAAAGCCTCTGTTGCTTCTCAGTGGTTTGGTTTTCTGAAGTGGGAAAGAATGCTTCAAGATAAGGGAGTTCAGTAGCACCAAGAATAACCTACATGCACACAGGCAGAGAGGCTCCTTATTTGCATGTTTGATAAGCTACCGTAACGCCTAGCTTTATAAACAGCACGACTGTTATGGCGGAGAATAGGTCTTGCAAAATGCAATCATCAGAGTCTGCCTGAAAGCAGGGTATGCATTAGGAAGCCTGTATGGAGAAGGCAGAACTGCTGCCGCTTGCCCTGTCCCTGCCTTTCAGCCCACTGACGGGCTCACTTGAGCTGCCGGGCTCTTCCTTTCTGCACCAGAGCCAGCAAGGAAACCCAATTGGAAGTAGAAACCTGCCAAACACATTAAAGTCAAATCTGGCTGCTCCTCATTTAGCACCTTGCAGTATTAAACTGCTTGGCATCTCTCAAAGCAGATTTTACATTTGTTCATTTAAGCAAACTGCGTTGTCTAGCTCTGGTCATGAAAAGCCTTCTATTGCTTACAACATCTCCTGAAATCATTTGCTAGAAACCATACTAGATGTTAAAATAGTTTGGTGTAATGATGAACATTGGACAAACATTTGCTTTTTCTCTCATTTTCACACATCTGATTAGTATGAGTTTCTTTTATGTTAGAAAGTAAACTTTACCACAGTGCAGTGAAGGTTATAGAAAAGTAAAGAAGATGATAGTCTATAGAGATGCAAGAAATTTGGATAAGAGCAGGTCCGAATAGTTTGTACTGGTTCTTCATGGAGGAGTTCCAGTTATACAATGCTAGGTTGCTGTTACTAAATAAAAATAAATTTTAAAAAAGTTTTGGGCTTTTTTTTTTTGAGTTAAGAAATGTCATATGACTCAGCATGATTCATCCCAGCTCCCCTTTCCATGTTTAATTTTCGTATTCTAGTAGCAGACTGTTGTAACACTCTGCTTCCGCTCCACAAGTTGCTTTACTGTTCTTTGGAGCCATTAAGCTTGGGCAAAGACAGGAGATGTAAAGGCCTAGGTGGGAGGAAGAAGGGAGAATTGCAACTCTCAAAAGGACCTAAGTTTTTATTTCCTAAAATATGTGTACATGGAGAGAAACTGGTATAGAAACAGCATAGATAGTGGTGTAGGAACCTTGGAAAATTAGGGAAAAGAGCATACAGGTTAAAATGATATTGCTGCTACATTACAGTGCCTCCAAAACACTTTCTCTGATGAGAATGTCAGGCTGGTTTTAGTCCTTCTAGCTATTCACAGCTTATCTGTCCAACAGGATTTGTGTTTCTCAGGTCAGATGCATTACTGGGCCTTCACAGTGCGCCAAGCGCACTGCGTCCCAGTACTGGTGCCCCCCAGAAGTATGTTCAGTCTTGCGTTTTGTTAGGCACCTGAGATGCTGGCTGTGTTCTTCATCTCTCCAATCTCTTGCGTTGCAGTTGTGCAGTGGAAACTCATCTCTACGTCTCCCCCAGCTTGGTGGCCCAGAAGATGGCACCTAGAGGGGCTTTTCCAAGCTAGATGGTCGCTGCACAGTTGTTTGCAGCTGGTTATTCCACTCACATTTTGCTCTGAATGCATCATCTCTGCACACACAATGTGCGCCTACTCCTCGTGTAAAACTGAAACATTTGTGATTTCATGAGCATAGCTATCAATACTTTCTCTGTGTTAACAGGTTGTACCTGGAATGTTCCTTTTACTTAACTTAGTAAGTTTTGTGTGTGGTAAGCAACTGCTACAGCTGTTTCATAAAATTCCCCTTTTTCCACCTTTTTTTTTTTTCTTATTTGCAATTTTTTTTCCCCTTATAGTGTAAAACTTCTGGAAATCTCAATTTCAGATAGTTTGTACAACTAAACTTTTCATGAACTGAAATGTGGATTTGCAAGGCAAATTCTGAACTGAGCATCTTTGTTAGTGGTTTTCTTCTTTGAGATGACACAGTGCAGGAGAATACGTTTTGAAGTTTTTGTGTAACCAAGCAAACTGATATAAATTCATACATCTTTTAGAAGGGGCTACTTCATCCTTACTGGACTTTGAAAATGTTTACACTGCAAATTAGTGGAGCTTGAGTAGGGCACCATAAATTCTTGCCCAACCACTTTTCGTGCTAACTTCTCCAAGTAGCCAGCCATCATTCTGCTTTTGAGTTAGCTGTCATCCCCTTTCTTTTTCTATACCACCCTTAATCAATGAAAGTTTCCTACAGGTTTCAGATATGAAGAAAGCTAACATGAAGTGGTTAAGAGTAGTCACTGAAACAAAGATTTCGTAAGAGCTTTACAATGAGGATGTGTGGGAGAAGACACAAATATGTGAAACTTACTCATAGTACAGAAGCTGAGGGTAGTGAGGACCTAGAAGATAAGAAAAATTAGATGTAACACACTACATATTCTTACAATAATTGTTCAGTTTGCATTTGTATGTACTCTGTGATAGATGTTGTTTTATGGTAGGTTTCCTAGAGGTGGTAGTTGCCTGCTGAACATTGCTCAGCTCCCTGAGTTCATTGGCAGATGAATTTTCTACAAACTTCAGACATGCCGCATAATGCGATGCCTGTGAAGTTGCAAAGTGAAAATTGTACTTGATTGGCCTAAATAAATTTGATTATATGAGCCAGGACTTCAGTGAATGACAATGGGGAGCATAATTTTAGCTTTAGAGAGGCTTTGATGAAAATAAGTGAATAAAATATCCATGGTGATGATGCAGCCTTTGCAAGAGACCTCACAATTCCTATGTATTTCAAGATCCCAATCAACTGTAGAAAAACAAAATTTTCCTTAGGTTTGTAAGTTAGTCAGTGGGGAGTTTAACTTCAGAAGTCCTTACGTTAAACACAGTAGTGGGCAGATATCAGAGTACTTGATTTCAGGGGAATTGTGGAATATCGAAAACTTATTTCTCTGATAAGGTAGATTTTCTGTCATGTTATTCTAAGTTCTATAAACTCATTCTAAGTTTAGTTTTATTAATTGCAACATTGCTGGTCTTTTTAAATGTAAAAACAAAACAAAAACAAATAAACACCCAAAAACCTTCCAGGGAGGAATTTACTGATGAAATGAAAACACTTTCTTTCAAGCTCACTTCAGAGTACTGCACAGAAATTGTTTTGCTGTCCGAAGGGTTTTCACACCCTTTGCAGAACCTGAAATAAGTCAGCACAGTTGTGGTGTAGACTTGAGGCTGAGTTTCCAAGGATAAGCCACTTTGCATTTTCAGTTGGGTAGAACATGGGAATGAGAGTTCAGGTTTCATCATTCATCTGTGTAATCACTTTTAGGTTCCTTCAAAGGCTGGCAGAATCCCCCAAAAAGGAAATAAAGCAGGGCTTTGTATGATTAATGCAAAGCAGAGGATGGGTGGTGCAGGGAAAGATGTGGAGACTCCATACTATAAGGCACTGCTACAGCATCTTTTATGTTACACGTTCACATCTACCCTGTGTAGTGGAAATATTAAAAAAGAGTTGTGGTGGTGGTGGTGCTATAGCTGTAGTGGTCTGGAAAAGTCTAGAGGCCAGTCCTGCCTTTCTAAGGGATTTTTTTTGCTTTGAAGTGAGCTCAGCCATTAAATATCCTGCGTAGCTGTAGCTGGGCAATTAGCCGGATTGACTAATCAAAGCGTATGTTGTGATAGGCAGTCAGCATGTGCATCAGCATGCCTATAGCTACTGCATATGCTCACCCTTGTGTAGCAGAAGTACTAAAAGGGATATTTGGAGATCTGGGCTTGGTGCTGCTAACAACTGAGTGTAGAGAAGGAGCAGTCAAATGTGAGGAACACCACCATGATGCTTAACTTTTCCTCTGCCATGCAGCCTCCCTCCTGCTCTTTCCAACTTTGCTCCCCGTAACATAAAGGGGTCACAAGAGAGCAGCTCACTGAAGTCACCTAAGCCCTCTGAAGGCTGTTTTACAAGTCAGTTTATCTGGCTTGCTTACTTTTCAATTTTTCTTTCACTTAAAATAACTCCTGGAATGTGGATTAGATGCTGTGTGAAAAACAGTGAAATTACCCAAACCTCCAGTAATGCATTCAATACCAAAGTCAAAACTGGAGGGTTTTGGTGCTTTTTATTGTAAAGCTAATTCAATAACAGAGTTTTCTTGCTGTTGCAAAAGAAAGAACTTTGTGCTGCGCATTGTGTAAATGCAGTGCTTTGTATCAATGCCCCCATGTTTTTCCTTTGAAAAAATATTTGTGGCTTTCATTATTTCTGCAGTTACGTGTCTTCTCATGAGAAAACCATGTCTTAAAATGAAAATAACCCTTTCAGAACTGTATTTCACTTGTCTGGCACCTCAGATATCAGTAAAATTGCAGGTGAGCTCTGTTTTCTTCGGCTGCAAACACTGGTATTTTGCTGATACATGTTAGTAGGTCTAATGGCAATTGCAAGCTTTTCCTAAGCAGCTTCACAGGTCAAGATACCTGCAAGCAGGTGTGATCAGTGCTTAGTTTGTGGACAGAACACCTTTGTCTCATCAAAGTCCTGCAGGCAAGCTGGGAAACTGACAACCAGCACTGTTTGTAAGCCCTGATGTTGTTACCATGATCTTATCTTGCAGCAGTGATTCCAGTCTCACTTCTGTTTGTTGATTTGCTTTGGGAGAAGAGGTAGCATTAAAACCTTAAAAGTCATGGATGTCCAGCTGCTCTTACTGGGACCTTGGGGCCTTAATAGGACCTTGGAAATAATTTGATTGACACAAAATTAGTTCACATGTCAGGGGAGAGCACAGCCTGGATCTCTTTTGTTCACAGTCTTTCTGTGAATACATTATTTTTGTCTATCATTTGTAACCACTGAGAGATGCCCACCTACAGCTGTCATCAGAGGTGCTGCATTGGCCTCCAGGTATACTGAATCCATGTTTGCATGTTCATTGATTTGGGCAAGGGAAGAGAAGGCAGTACACTTTGTCTGTTGGCACCCAGAAAATTGATTTTTCAACCTGAATCATTGCTCAGATTTCCATTTCAACCTTAGGAACTCCAGCACAGAAGCAATGCCAGAATTCCTACATTTATTTTACTAATAAGAACAAATTTTGTGCACAGAAATGTTAAGGCAAAGAAGCCAAGCACCCCTTACAAATGGAGGGTTCTCACACAAGCTTGATCCTTTCAAGCTTACCTCCGAGTTACTTTTCCAAAGTGGTGAGTTGCTGTGATGCTCAAGACATTCAGGTTGTCGCTTGGCAACTCTGTGCTGCGTGTGTCAGTCTCCAGGAGCAGACAGATGTTTGCATACAGGCTGCTGGGGGCAACTGAGCAAACCTGCTCCCAAAGTGCTGGTTTGGGGCAGACGTGGTAAATTAAACATTTGCACTGGGAGACGCTGTCCATGATAGTCATTATCTGTGAAGTGTAAAAGGCTTTTCAAAAGGGTGAGAGGCTGAGATGCCTTTCTTGAGTATTTTTCAGTGCCTAGGACACAAATATATATCACTGTCATTTGTGAGAGCGTGATTTGTTTAAAGCTGTGAGTTGAAGATGATGAGTTTTTCTTCTCTCTTAATGTAACAGTGACATTTTTGTGCTATTAATGGACTTGCTTTTCTATGAAAGATACAAAACCAGATCCCCTGTGTTGTTCTTGAGGTCTGTGTTGAGTTGGTAATTAGCTGTGTTTTAGTTAAAAAGAGACAAGCAGAATGTGCTACTTTTCTATCAGAGCATACAATCCACCACATGCACACAGGGCATCCTTCCTTTAAGAAATACCAGGATATTTTTTGAAGGGAAAGGCATGAAGAGCCTCGATCACGGCTCCTAATTTTCTCTCCTTGAGTACTAAGAGTGACAGTGAGTTGCAGTGAGGGGAAACGTGTCTACACAGAGGAAAGTGATGTGTTTCTTCACTTCTCAGTACCTTCAGCTCACCTGTACTGTTTCAACCCGGCCCTGCTGACAGTGCTCCACCAACCAAGGTGAATTGGAATGTGAGGCAATAATAAACTAGATTTGAGTATGTTTTTAAAAGCTAATGCATTTACAAAGAGCATAAGAAGCTACAGACATGACGTGGAGGAGCTCACATAAATAAAGGCTGGTGCCCAGCACCACAGCCTAATGCCAGCACAGGCTGGGGTGGCTGCCAAAAGAGGCTGTGTGACTGCCGTCATCTCCGCTTTTCATGTCACCCCCAATGTTTCTGTCAGTACAGAAATACTGATGAGATCTCAGGGGGAATCATAGTGAAGAAGTGATCAGATTTATGGTGTCTCCTCCCTTTTGTGGTTTTAGCTTGGATGGGTTCGCTTGCTTCTTCCCATGGCCTCAGTAAATGCTTGCAGTGACTGGATGAAGGGGACAGGACAAAGGTTCAGAGCAGTCAGGAACTGGGGGAAAGATGGAATCTTTACCTGGTGATGCAGACTGGCTGTGAAACCACGGCAGGCTGCAGGACGGGGACAGAGCGCAAGGAGGAAGGGCTACAAACATGGGCTAGATGTGTTCATTCTTGAGCTGAACTTTTTGACATTTCTTAATGACACTTTAACTATGTTTCTTGTAATAGCATGTGTTGCACTTTAAATAAGAACCTACAAGCACTTTTCTTAATTGCTATCAACCTTCATCAAGATGAGAGATTAACTGTATTGGGTGCTGTACAAACACTGTACAAAGTGCCTTCCCTACCTGCTAAATCTTGCAGCTTAAGAAGACAAATGGTGTAAAAGAAGTGTAGGTCCAAGCCTATTAACCTGGCCACTGAGAGTGATTTTATAGTAAGTGTCTTGAGGAAGAGGTGTCTTGAAAAGAGATCTCTTATGATTCAGGATGTCATTTCTATTTCTGATGGTACTTCATAAATATGTGCATTAATTCTCCTTTGAGTCAATCAGTCTTTAGATGATGCTCAAGGTAAACTCCTCTGAATTACATGCTTCATGAAAAGAAGACATAGAAGGGCTACAGACAGTTTTGTAACTAAAATGCAAGACGAAGTTTGTTGGCATGGAAAAAGGGAAAGGAAAGTATCTGCTTTCCTGGTTAACACACCACAAATAGAGGGAAACAGAATGCACTGTGGGAATGAGGACAAAAAGCCAGCACTTCATGGGCTGAGGTTGATGGACCCAACAGAACCGCCCCCCCGCCCCCCCAATAGGGAAGGAGAATGGCTTGCGTTGACCTTGGTAGAGATGGTCACCATCTAGGAAACCCTCAGTCATAGAGTGGCCAATGGAAAATGAGAGTTGTCCTTGCCTCACTCATTGTTAGGCTGTTTAGGAACCCTACTTAAATTGCTTAGCGTTCACTGCATATTGCATATCTTCTGTATTTTTATGTATCAGAGTACAGTTAAATGGTATTAATGATTATACATAGTAGAAGTAAATTAAAATTGATAACCTTACAGAGATAACTGACATTTTTTTACTGTGTCTGAAAACTAATTCATGTCTGTTTTGAGCACAGCCTCAGGTACATCCCAAAGCATCTTAGGTTCGTAAGAATTTGGTTAACTTTGGTTCATGAAGAGGGCTGAAGAAGTACAGCAGGAGGTAATCTAATAACTCAGTTCTCTCAGTCAGAACGTAACTACAGATATGAAAATGGCAAAGGGCAGTGCTGAATTAATTGCAGTAAATCTTTGCAGGATTTCAGCTGCAGAAGCACTGGGGCAAAATTTACTGGCCCCAGTAGTCTTAAAATGGAGTGAGTTTGGCACTGACTGGCAGAGCAAGACTTGGGTCAGACAACAGAGCTAGTAAATCTCTGCCCTGAGGTCAACCAACCCATGTCACGAATAAATTTGGCCTGTGGCACTGGAGTTGCACTAAAGGAAGAATTGTATCTCACCTGAAGGTTTACATCTTCTATATTTTAAGCAAATGGTAATACTGGCCAATTAGAGGTATGTGGGCATAACATTTGCAGTGAGAGAAGACAGAAATAGAAGACTCGGTCTGATTTCTAAACCTAACCTTCATATGCTGTCTCACAGTGATCGCTCTTAATTATGAGAATTTGGTTTCATTGCCATGCAGAAAGTGAAACTGCATGAGTCATGGACAGAACAGTTTGCTTTTAATAAATTGAAGTGGATACAGTAATAAAAAAAAAAAAAAAAATCAGTTTGACTCCAAAACCATCTACTCGTCTAGACAGATAGTGCCAAGCTCGCGTCTGCTGAGAAATATCTTCCTAATACTTCTGTAATAATGCTACTACTTTTACAGTACTTCCCATCTTTCAAAGTGCTGTACCCAGCTAATTTACTGTTGGCTGGGCTTGAGACAGCCTTTTGCGGAGTTTGATAGTGTTTTTGTGTCTTACTTTTCTGTAATGTGCTATTTTGAATGCCATGGCCAATCAATTAGGGAATCACAAGAATGTTTTAGGCAGCAGTTCCCAGGGCTGGTCAATAATCTTTGTCCTAGCTCTTCCATGGTTGCCTATTCATCCTTTCCTGGCAGAGACCCTGTGTCTCCCCATTCTCCTCTCCCATAAAAAAGCCCTTATCATGGCCAAATATCCTGCACGGGCCCATTTTCCTTACGACTGCTCTCCTCTGCCTGTACCCCATGGGAAGAGGGGTGGTGCATGCATTTGCACCTTTCCCCACATGGAATTTGCTTGCTTCATGACAAAGGCTCTCTTTGCCTTTATTCTTCCCTGGCTTTTCACGACAGGAACTCTTTCATCTGTCCCTGTGCAGGGCTTTCCCAAGAAAGTTGACGGTGTTCACCAGAGGGGAGAAAATGGAAGGGAAAGATAGAAAACGGACTGGAGGGCAGAGCTTCTCGCATGTTTTACCCGTTTCCTCAGCCCGGCATCAGTCTCCTGGATGACTCTGTTGCTCATAACTGAAGGGAGTTTGCAAAAGGACAGGGCCAAGCTCTTTTCAGTGGTGCTGAGTGCCAGGACAAGAAGCAATGGACACAAACTGGAGGAACAAACTGGTTCCCTCTGAGCACCAGGAGCACTGCTGTGCTGTGCGGGTGACGGAGCGCTGGCACAGGCTGTCCAGAGGCTGTGGGGTCTCCTCCTTGGGGGTCTTCAGAAGCCGCCTGGACGTGGGCCTGGGTACCCTGCTCTGGGTGGCCCTGCTGGGGCAGGGGCTGGGCCAGAGGGACCCAGAGGGCCAAGCCAGCCTCAGCCATTCTGGGATTCTGTGATACGGCACAAAGGGAAGGAAACTGCTTTGGAGGAGATAAAATGAGATTCCTGATGTAAAGTCAAAGGTATAGTGGTAATAGAGAGAGGAGGAAGAACAGGCTGAATGGGGCTAGAGACAGGGGAACACCAGGTTATGGAAGAGGAATGGGGACGACCCAGCAGGAGCAGGCTGGGAGGAGTTTTCTCTGGTCACTGAAATGGAGAGGAGATGGTCCCTGAGTAAGTGGCATGCAGGGAGCTCATGTCCAGAGCAGCAGGATATGGGGAGTTCAAAGGCTGCATGTTGAGGGCAAGCACTGCAAGCTGTGAGAGCAGGGCATCCCTCACCCCTCCCAGGCTCATGCTGTTTTCAAATAAGCGAAATATAGGAGTTAAAAAACAAACTGCAAGCAGGGTGCAGGGCAGCCCTTCTCCATGGTGTGCCACAGGGTTGTGTGTCTGACTGCCAGGGGAAAGGGCTGCCGTGGTGTTCCAAGGCTAGTAGTGTATGGGGTGGTTGCTCCTGGTATCTGGGTCTGAAGCTCAACCTCCAAAATGCAAGAAAATAGCAGAAATGAAGCTATTGTCACATAGCAAGGCAGGAGATCAGAGTCTGCTCTAGCACTGCCCAGGTTGGTCATCCTTTCATCTAAGGGAACACTGGTAGCACTCCAGTGAAGCAGAAGGGGTCACCGGAAGAACAGTGGTTTTAAACAACAGCTAAAAACTGCTGATTCATCAGACATAAACTTTCCATGCAGCTCTGTCTGACAGAAGCCAGGGCAGGCTGGCCAACTAACCCACTTCAGGATTAGAAAATAACATCCAGTGAGGGAAGAAGCAATAGTCGGTGTGATCTTGAGGGCTAAAAGCTCTAGAAGTTAGGCCAGTCTTGGCTTTGCAGAGGTCCCAGCTACTTAATATCCATTGCAAAGATTTCCTGCTGGGAGGAGGAGCCTATTAATAGCAGCCGATGTTTTGAGGTTAAATCAATGTGATTAAAGCTTTTAGATCCTCAGATGGAAGATGCTATTAGATATGCATTCTGTCCACAAAAGGGATGACAGTGTGCTATTACTGGGGGGCAGATCCATGCGCAAGGGCAGCAGATGTGGCTCTGAAGCACCATGACCCCAGCGGCATCCCTGTGTAAAAGCAGTGCCGGCACCTTCCTCTCTAGCGGGCAGTGCGATAGCTGTGAAGGGCTGAGCTGGTCAATCTTGCCTTGCTTTGAAAGAATAATACTTCTCAAGTCCCCCAGCCTGCTTTTGAGACTTTCATTCAATTCAAACCAACTCCATCCTTTTCTTTTTTTTTTTTTTTTTCCCCCCAAACCTTGTTAACTCTAATGTATGTCTCAGCTGTCAGGTACATTCGCTTGTGATTCATGATGACTTCCAGAGCTCCTGGTGGAGAAGAATATACAAGTCATTTTATTTAAGCTGCATGACTAGAGGTATGCCCTCTCTTAGCTGATGGCACACATTCTCCTTTTGCAGCCTCTCTCTTTCTGGTGCCTGCTGCAGCATGCCAGATCTGCTAAATGGCAGTTTTGCATTAGGTACAGAGCAGTGCAGTTCTGCAGATCTGAGCTACACTACATCCACTGCCTACTGTCAAAACCTCTTTCCTTTCCGAAATCCCATGGAGATGCTGCTAATTAAAGGAG
The DNA here is from genome assembly GCA_013399715.1 of Alectura lathami. Taxonomy (NCBI): domain Eukaryota; kingdom Metazoa; phylum Chordata; class Aves; order Galliformes; family Megapodiidae; genus Alectura; species Alectura lathami. Next base: position 110,720 of record VXAV01008453.1, on the reverse strand, counting down.
ATTTCTTCCTCTCCGCCCTGATTCATAGCAGAGGCCTGAATATAATTTGGATCTTAGCAATTTTGGGAGCTCTCAAAATACAGTCTAAAGAGGAAATAAGCCTGCTTTACCCATGGGTTGCAGCAGAAGGAGGGTGCTGGGCTGTGGTTCTCCTGGAGCCAGCCAGGGCTGCCATTCACACGGCTGGTCCCACTGCTGGGAAGAAGCAAATTTGGCTGCTTTTGGTTCCCCAGGGAAGCAAAGGAGCAGTGCCACCAAGCACTGTGGTGCTGATTGCATAGCTGCTTGTATCCCCTGTGGTTAGGTGGTAGAGAGCTGCATACTTGCTGAAATGAAATGGTAAAAGTAGGATTATCTAGTATCACAGAATGGCTTTGGCTGGAAGGGTCCCTAAAGCCCATCCAGTTCCAACCCCCTGCCGTGTGCAGGCTGCCACCCACTGGATCAGGCTGCCCAGGGCCCCATCCAGCCCTCCAGGGATGGGGCATCCACAGCTTCTCTGGGCAGCCTGGGCCAGTGCCTCACCGCTCTCTGATTATCTCCTCCTGGAGGGCTTAGGTGCAAGGAATTGTCAATGCTTCCTGCTGTGTGTCAGTTGTGGCCTATGTTGTGTTTGCTGCACAAGCAAAACTCCAAAGTCATTTTCAGTTTTACGATACCCTTTTTGGGTCAGTAGCCAATGTGTGCTAGAACCTGCATTTATTTCTGCTTTGGTGATGATGCTGAGTGAAATAGGGTCCAAAGTTGCCTGCAGTTCATCACTGGAAGTTAAAATCTAAAAGGCTGATGATACTCCCTGCAGCAAAAATCCCACAGGTAAATCAAAGCCAGACCTCATCAGCATCCAGCCTGCTGGTTTCGGATTCACAGGCAGGCTCCCTATGGCTAGGTCTCCTGCAACCGCAGCAGCCAAACTTGCCTACATAGGAGAAATCACTTCGCTGAGCCACAAACTGGCTGGAGCCCCAGACGCAGGTGGGGATCCCAGTGCCTGGCTGGGGGGGTCCCTCCTTGCTGCGGCCCCGGAGGAGCAGTCCAGCACCCCCCGCTCCCACTGGCTGCCAGCATCCAGCTTTTACTGCTTTCCGCGGCTTTT
>VXAV01008453.1:98730-108774 GCA_013399715.1 Alectura lathami | reverse complement strand
GCAGCGCCCAGCCGGGGCCGCTGCATGCGGGGAGGTCGCGCGTGGGGGCCGCGCGTGTAACGCGGGGTGGGCCCCCAGGTGCTGGGCGGGGAAGCGGCGATGCCCGCACGGGGCTTCGCGGGGGGGAAGGAAAATTGCCGAGGGTGCGGCCGTCGGGATGCTCTCGGTGTGATAATTTCCCCTCTGCGACTGGGTTTCAGCCTGGGGATGGAGGGGGGACTTTCTCCCTAGGGTTTTGTGGTTTTCATTCGAAGAGTTGAAACTTTGTCAGGTACAGAGGCATGCTTGAAAACTCCCACCCCTGTCATCATTACAAGTAGCAAAGTATATCCAACCTGACTTTGCAGTTTCTTGATTTTTTTTTTTTTTTTCCTTGTGACTCTGTTGGATGAGGAGGGCACTCGGAATGATGCTTTTGGCTTTGGACGCTGTTTTGCAGTGTGTGCATTTATTTGAGGCAGAGATGGAAAGTATTCCCTGAGCTCAGCATGCACGTCAGTTGTAAGTAGAGGGGAAGGTACCTGCTTCGTTCATTTGGAGTCTTTTCAGCCAAAATAATTGCAAGTCAGAGGGCTGCTTGCCAAAGGAAATCACTAGATGAGGTGTGTCCCATGTGCATCTGTCCTTGTACAGTGTGGCAGTCTGAACACCAGCTTATTCCTTTTAATAATTCCAGTATTTTGTGAAATAGAAAGCTAAAAGATTTTAGAAAGCTAAAAGATTTGTATGTGTATGTATATATAATAAAAAAATGTAACTAAGTCTCATGTGAGCAACTAAGCAAAACATGTTTTTGACCAGTAAATATTGCTCAAATTTGATCAGGTATACGCGTTTCCTCTAAAACTGTGGCGAAAAGTCCTTTGTGGAGTCTGAAAGGTCAGGATCATCCTGCTGCGTCAGGATGTGATTAAATCCCTGGTCCTGCCGCACCTGTGTGTGCGAACACTGCTCCCCATGGGCTGGAAACTTTCAGCTCTGGTGCTGGGATGAGCCTTGCATGGCAATAACAGGAGAGGAGAGCCTGGGAGCACCGCATTGGAGTGAGAGCTGTTGGAAGTTTATTCCTGCTGGCACTTGATCAGAAAGGCTCCCAGAGCCTTCAGCATGCTACAGACCTGCTCACTGCAGAGGAAAATAATCATCCATGGTGAATTGGCCTGCATCAAAAATCTACTGCCTTTATGTCATCCGATGGGAGCCTGCTTCTGCGGTGGGCAGGATCAGCCTCTGGGAGGAGGAGGAGGAGGGGGAGGACTGGGGAGGCCGCAGGGTGGGGCACCCACGCCCAGCATCCCCGCGGCTCCAGCAGAGCAGGGCTGTGCCTGTCTTCTGGGGAGCTGCAGCAAAGCTGAAGAGGTCTAATTTTAGTTTGGGTTTTCTCTCTTCCGAGAAGGAGCAAGTGAAGGTGAAGCTGCTACTTACGTAATTCTTGAATTAACCAGGGTGAGGTCTTTTTTTTTGTGTGTAGGGGAAGCCTTTGATGAAAAGGAGTTACTGTTCACAGGGTTTTATTTGAAGGCTGAGGGCTTTTTATAGATAACGTGAGCTCGGATGGTAGGTTTGACCCACAATAGCATGCTCTCACCTATATTTTGTTATCTTTGTTGTACTCTGGTGTAGTGGATGTGAGTTCTTTGGGGGCTATGCATGGTGAATTTTTTAAATCTGTAGAATGTCACTTGTGTGTATTTCAGGCATGACGTAGAGTTCACAGAAACTTCCTGAAATGTGTTAGATGTATTATTCGCAGCAGGCGACATTCAGACTTGTTCCATGGAAATCTCATGTAGCACTAAATGGCTGTTGGTTGTCTCAGAGAAGACATGAAACCATTTAGAACTGCTTATAAAAGATTTCTTGTTTCTCTTGAGATGAAGCATCAGCCTTATCTCTTGAGCTCCAGCATTTTCAACATGAGAGTATTGATAACCATTTTTCATGTTGAAATACATCCTTGGGTGAGAATCTGTGCAAGTTCAAGGCGCGTTCGGTGTCTGTTGATCTGAACACAAAGGGTCAGCCCGTGCCGGGAAGGCTCTTCGTGACTCTGCAGGATCTGCGCTTTTTCCAGTGTGTGCAGTGTGGCTGAGAATGTTGTGTTTGAATGTCTGACCTGTCACATCTCTAACTGGAAATGTGATTGCAGAGTTTGAATTTTCAAAGTGTTTTGTTCAGAGTTAATTTCTCTCTAATCAAGCGAAAATAAACATGTGCGTATAAGTGAAAAATATGATTGCTGTCAAATAAGCTGAAATGTCAAATAAGCTGAAACCATTCTAAAGGAGGGTGATGGGTTGTTTTTATTTGGTAAAGAAGTTGCAGAGTATGTAAAAAGTGTTACCCAGAACTAGATTTAAGGAAGCATCACTAAGCAGTTTGAATCAGTACCGTAAGGGTAACTTTTAGAAGAGATGAACTACTGAAAAGGTGATGGCTTATCTCAGTTCATAGCATCTCTTTTAGCTTTTGATATCCAATATTGGCCATTTCTAGTGATGGGGTACTAGTCCAAGTCTACATGTGGATACAGACATGCAGCCCTTGCTCTTGCCTTAGGTGGCTGGAAGCACCCAAGAGAAATGCTTCTTTTCTTTGGGAAGCTCTCCAGCTAGTGGAGGGAACAGCACCAGCAGTGGAGAAGAGTAGCAATAACCACTTGTGTTGGCTTCAGGAAGAGAAACCCCACAGGCCCTGTGCTGCTGCCCTGCCATCACCAGTAGGGAACTCCAGAGGATTACTGAGAAGTAGGTACCAGTGGAAAAGCCGAAATGGGTCAGGATTTGGGACAACTGAGTTAATGTGAGACAGTGTGTTGTGTAGCCAGCAAGCTCAGTGCCTCCTGCACCCTTCCTGAATAACTGATGTAATACAATTTGAGTAATTGTCAGCTTTTTGTCTCTAGAGGAAAATGAAATCTTTACTTTTTTTTTTTTTTTTTTTTTTTTAAATGTGGTCTTTATTTGACAAATCAGAGCTGGTTGTTTATTAAATAAAATGGATAAAAGCTAAAACAAAATTATATTAATCTTCTAAATCACTTGTGAATCTATCTGCATCCTACAGGACACAGTGTGTGAAAAGGCAATACATAAATAAAAGTTTTAAAAGCACATACAAATTGAAAAGAGGAGGAAAAACCCTTTTTACATCGATTCCCTCCATTTTTGCCCTTTCCTTTGTAGACCTTGGAAGTACTTTGTGTGCCGCAGACAGAGAACCCCTTTCAGCGGCTTTGCTACCTATCAAAACTGATCTGCTGGCGAGCCGAGAAACAAAGGCAGCACTGAAATGTGTGTGAGGATCCCTCCACCAGATGTTGGATCCCGCCGAGGAAAGCCGTTAGTTTAGAGGGTTAAAGAAGAATGTGGAAACTGGGGACTGGGAGCATGTGTGGGGCAAGGGGTGGAGTAAATTGAAAGCATCTGTGGATATAAAGAAAAAGTTTTAGAAAAAGAGGGGAGTGTAAAGCGAAGAATTAGTGAGGTGCAGTGTTGGGCAGATGGATGTATGCATGTGTTTGTATGAAATGTGTGTTTGCTGATGAATGTGGTGGAAGTGATAAGATGATGTGCTGCCGCAGTGGGCTAGAGGGGAAAACGCACTTCCCCTGCCCCGCTCCTCAGCCTGGCTGCTGCCTCGCCTTCCCTTCCCATATCCCCTTTCCATGGCTGCAGTCACCAGCAGGTGCCCCTTCCTTTGGGTCCGCATGGCATTGCTGGTGGCAGTGGAGTGGGAGTCCCTGGTGGAAGTCACCTTGTTTACTGCTCATGAGTCTGAGGGCAGTTATGTCTTAACGCCTCCTGGTTTCCTAGCACATACTGGCTGCAAATAAAATCTCCCTTAATAAGCCAGTAAATGCAAACAGGCTGTGGAAAAAAAAAAAAAATGCACTTCCAGACCTAGGAAACATATGTTTATGCTAGCTGAGAGACCTGTTCTTGCACCCAGACTCACACAGGGTAGTGTCTTTGTCTGCACATCTTCCCACAGAAACTGGTAACCCTGTCCTTGAAGCAAGGCTTGATCTGACCCTACAGATTGTAGCTCAGATCAAGAAGCTGTAATCTCTCGGAGGACCCTGGAGATGATTACTTCACCATGTCTGATGAATTCATCACTGTTTTCTCTCGTTTGAGCAGCTGTTGCAGAGCAGCGCTTTGGGTGTGCAGTGCTCAGACCCCGCGCAGCATGGGTGCTGTGGGCACCCCACGGCTGCATCAGGGTGGGTACCCGAATGTGTGCATCTGCACAGACAGAAACATTGCTGTATGGAAGTGTTTGCATTGAGAAACCTGGTACCTCTGGCTTGTTTCGAGTAGTTGATTAACTATATTATACAAATATTAACTTATTAATATTATTAATAAGTTAATTATTAAAATTATTTTTAATTAAAACTTTATTAATATATAAATATTAACTTATTTACCAGTGCCATAAGCTTGACCTTATGGCACAGGTAAATAAGAGGCTTGGCTTGAAAATCAGAAAAGTGTGATCACAAACAAACAAACAAACAAAAACAATGTATTTTCACTTTTCCTACTTGGCCTTTTTAGCCCAGGCACTGGTTGCACAGATTAAACATCTTCCTTGGGGAATTTGGCAGCTGTGTTGGTCGAATGGCTGAGAGGAGGGCAGGGTGTAGGCTCTGCCCAAGGTCAGCACCGTGCCTAAATGAGGAGTAAAATACGGACTTCGGCCCCACTTTAGAGGCTGACACTACACAGAGTTGCCTCTTGTTGAGGAGTTTTCTATAATAGGTAACTACATTTATCATTTTATTTTTCCAATACATTGCCGATTTAACCATTCATCTCAGTAAGCAAATGCTGCTGTAACATGTTGGGTAAATACTGGTAAAAATTTAAAGAGAAGGAGAGTCTAGCTGAAGGGTTTAACGATGGAATGAGGTTGCTGATTTTTATGTTGGAACTTGCATTTTCCATTTCTTCTCTCTTTTGGCTCATTCCAGAATACTGAAAGTTTTGGTTAATTGTATGTACTGTAATGTAGTTTCTGTGTACTGGAGCATTACTCTTGTACAGCTGGAGCTGGCAGCCTTTCCCTTACCACCTCCTTTTTTTCTCCTAAAAATAGCAGCACGCTACAGTGGGATTACAGGAGAGGCAGAAGAACGTTTCCTGAGCAACAGTTTTTGCTGGATGGCAGTTGAGGCAGCACCAAGAGCAGACCATGGAGGAGCCAGAGGGAGATAGGAATAGGGGCAGACTGAAATCAAACAGAGGCAAAACTGGAGTGGGAAGTGTTCCGTACTGACAGCGAGATGTGCTGGTCTGCCTAAGAGCCTGCCTGGGGAATCGGGGGAAACCTCACCACCTGAATCATTTAGAAGTCACCGAGACAGAGCACTCAGCACCACGGCGTGGATGGGAGGCGGGGTCAAGACGACCTAATTTCCATCTCTGATTTCTATGATTTATTAAAGAGTTTTGCAGGCTTTCTCTTAGAGACAGAATTTGAGGCATGGCAATTAGAAGAGTCCTTTAAGTCTGCGCCAGCCTGTTGTCGGGGTTTGATTACTTACTCGCGGCAACAGCAGATGAAGCAGTGGCAGTCCTCCACTGCAGCAAGCAGGGGTAGCAGCTGGGCTCTGCTCAGCGTTAGTCCTGGTGCTGACACTGGGTTATGTTCTGGTTTGGGTCCTGCCCTGGGTGCCGCTAGTACTCCATATGGATTACACATGTATATAAAGAGATTATACAGGTATATGTAGGAAAGATAACATTTAATGTTACATAGTAGACATCTGGGAAAAGTAACAGTATAAAAGATTGCCACCCTGAAAAAACACCCCACACTTGTCCTGTTACTCTTGTTGTTGACACCCTTGAGAACTAGAGACCAGTTGATTTGAGTTTCTTCTAGTCTGGGAATCCCCTTCTGCCCACAAAGAGACAGCAGGCAGTGTTTCACCCTAACACTGGCAGTCCAAGGAAGGGAGAACAGGCAGCACCCACCTCCTTGAATATGCTTAAAAATATTCAGACAGGATTTCTGTATGCATAAACTGCGTGCCTACTTATCTTTGTACATAATTAAATTGTTAATATTATAATCATGGGTATTTGTTATTGTTATGGTGAAAGACTATTGTCACTACTTTTGTTTGAAAAGCTGACCTTTCTCTTAAATGTTGGTGTGGAGGTCATTATATCTGATCAGTGCCCACTGACCAGAGCTCTTGCAAAGCCAACACAAAACATCCAGAATTTCACAATGTTTAAGGTTCAAAAGGAACATTTAATCCGTATTTTCTAGTGGTGCGACACAGATTTCTTGACTTGTTCTTTACTATGTGAATTCATAACTATTTTTCTTAGGCTCATACCATTATATAAAGTGGGAAAATTGTACTTTGCAGCTTCTCTACTAATGTAGTAGTGCAGAGCAGTAAAGCCAGTCCTTTGCTTAGCCTGAGGGGACAGTGATTGAATTAAGGATGCTGAAGTGAGGAATAAAAAAGTTCCTTCTCTCTAAATTTTTGCCATCTTCCCACTGCTTTGCTATTAGAAGGGATGCAAAATGTCTCTTTCCAGTATATGGCACATGGCTTGGTTTTGGGGTTACCCCTGGGATCAGAGTGGTTGCAGTTCCTGCATTGCACTGGCCAGAGGAGTACCAGCAGCGTCTGCAGCAGGAGTGCCTGTATTAAAGCAAACTCTGTCTGGCTCTGTACTCGCGCTCTCTCAAGCTCCAGTTTTGTTTTTACTTATCCCCTGTGCAGACATGATCATGGCATTTTCCTTAGTATTTCGTTGTTCTGAATCTCCTCTGTCTGCCCGTGTCCTGCGTTTTCCATCGTCTGAAGCAATGCTTTCTTAACTCTTGCTGGTTTCTTCTATCTAATAGCAAGGTGGCTGGTATGAAAGGATGTGGCCATGACCTTCTGATCCTCAGGTATTGCTTTGAAGAACACAGTCACTATGGTCATGCTTGCTTCTTCTGACCAGTTTGTGGAGATCGATACAAATGCTTAGTAACTCTGTAAGAAATCTTCATGTGCTTTTTCTTCAAAGTAGAAAATGCTGATGTGCAGCAGATGATGCAGTAACAAGACGGTGTGTACATTATAAGGATACAAATTACCTTGAGAAGAGAATGTAATTCCCAATTTCCAAGCAGTTAGGCAGAGATAAAAGAGATACCTTTAGTTTACTATAAACATCTTGCTACATTCTTTTGTCACTCCAGGGCTACTGGTGTTCCTAACCCTCAGAACTGTGAGTCGGCTTCCCTGGTAGTGTCCTCTGTGCCTGTGATGTTGTTGTAAGAAGAAAAATCACTGCAGGATGGAACTTGGCACACAAACCAAGGTCTCAGCCAAGGAAATGCATTGTCTGTTAATTTTCTAAACAAAACTAGTTCAGCTGAATGTGAATGCCTTTGCCTGTTTTGTTTCTGGTTTCCACTGGCTGTATTTTGATTTTGTAACATAGATATGATAAGCACTTATTTCTGCTTACATGGCATTGTTTAAAAAATACTAGTGGTTAAATATTTCTTAATTAAATGTTGGCTGCTGAGCCTGAAAGAAACTGTCCAGAAATTCAGAAGGGGTAGCACAAACATTAACAAGAGTCTGAATAAGTGTTTGAATGAGAAGCAGGATTATTTCCTACTTAAAAACATTCCAGTTGGAGAAGTTGGCTGGGCAGAAGCTACTCTTTGACTATGGCATGTTTAGGCCCAACATCTTGAGATTCTCAAGAGAGGAATCCTGCTTTCTAGTGGTGTTTGGCCTTTACTTTAAGACCGTGTACTCTAACCTAGTATTCTGAAATTATGGTGTATGGAAAAAAACATTTTAAGTTACTCTGTGAACATTTTTAGAACTTTATTTCTTTCTGAGCTCCATTTAGACATACCATAGGGAAATAATTTATCAGGAGTATTTCAGAGATACAAACTTAGTACTTAAGTGCAATATTTAATGTTACCTGAGATAGCAGCTCTGCAAAATGCAAAGTATCTTCAGGGAATGGCTTGGTGAGGCAGGACAGGTTTTTTCTGTTACTCCTGAAGAATTTGCTTGTGACATTGCTGGTGGAGAGTACTGGAATGGCACCACAGTCTGTTATGTTGTGCCTCATTGCAAGGAAAAGGCAGCTGCTTGAAAACTTAGCTAGGAATACGTACAGCCTTCCATGGGGGAAGAAAGGAGGGACTGATAGCAGGTGAGCCTTCCACTCAGGCATGGGTGAAAAGCTCCTGATGCTCCTCAGTTCTTCCTGCCAAAGCTCCTTCATGGTGCAGGAGAAGCTCTCAGCTTTGTTCTTGTCTTCTTCCTACCATGGCTCCTTATCACAGAGTCATAGAATCATCCGAGTTGGAAGGGACCTTTAAAGGCCATCTAGTCCAACAGGGACACCTACAGCTGGATCAGGGTGCTCAGAGCCCTGTCCAGCCTGACCTTCAAGGTCTCCAGGGATGGGGCATCCACCGCCTCTCTGGGCAACCTGTTCCAGTGCTTCACCACCCTTATTGTGAAAAACTTTTTCCTTATATTTAGTCTAAATCTCCCCTCTCTCAGTTTGAAACCATTTCCCCTAGTCCTATCTCAACTGCTAAAGAGTCTGTCCCCTTCTTTCTTGTAGCCCCCCTTTAGATATTGAAAGGCTGCTCCTCTTCCCCACCTCCAGGAATCCCTGCACGAGATCTTCTGGTGGTTAAATGCTGCTTGGTCCTTTGTTGTAGATGCCACGAGGATTAAGAATTCAGCTTGTCAGGGGAAAATTTTAATTGCAGCAATCACACTTTTTGTAGAGTTATACTGCGATTAAAACTGTCAGTTCTCAGAGAAATGTTGTTTTCTCTTACTCTAACCCTTCAAAGCATTAGCATTTGAAAGTTAAACATGCTATCCACACTCTTCAAAATCCACCTTCAAAAATATATGTTTCATGTAAGGAGGGAGAAAAGCTTCACCTATAGTTTAGAGAGAGCTGGAAGTGTGTTCGTTTCCACTTGAAATTTTGACCTTTCTTGCCTTGCCGCTAGGAGCAAGCCAGAGCTGTCCAAGCTTTGGATTTTCACACCTGTCTGGTGTGATCTCTTCGCTGAGGAGTGATGCTGTTAGACTTGATGAAATCAGAATGATTTTTCTTCTGGTAGTCTCCCAAAATAGTCTTACAGTAGCTGCTAAAGGTTGAGCAGTTATTGAAATATTTCACAACAATAAAACCTTGAGGCACTTAGCAGAAAGTTGGAAAGAAAATCAGCAACCTCAAACAGTGGGATAACGTTTAAATCAAATGCATTCCTTTCCTGTGCTCCCACTTAGTTTAAACAGCAGATAACTTTCTGCAAGGGCACAGCCTTCATCTCGCATGAAACCAGCCTGCAGCAGAAACACAAAAGCTGCATCTGAAGTGCTTGGTTTATCTCTGCCACGTGAGGCAAAACGCGACGCCAAGGCACGTTGTGACTCCTAAACATGTTAAGAGGGGGCAAGAGGGGGGCTGACCTACAGCATTCCTGGGTTTCCATCAGCAGTCAGCAGGGTTGCTTCAGGGCTGTGCGGTATTGGGGTTGCTGATGTTATGAATGGAGCCCGCTCGCTGTTTGCAGTGATACCACTGTGGCAGCAGGGCAGACATTGCCCTGCTGTGGAACAGATAATATTTGGAGATGTGGAATGCTGCTTTGCAGGGCAGTGGGATCAAGGGTGCGGTGTGTGGTTGGCCAGTCTTCTGGCTGAGGGAGGGGGAGCCCTGGGCTCTTCAGGTGCCTCAAGTTGTATTTCTGCTGGGGCTAAATGTAACACGAGTTTGTGAATATCCAGTGGGGTTTTCTTGTTGCAAATCCACAGGGCTTGTGGATCGTCATCCTCCTGAAGCTGGCATTACGCTGCTGCAACCTGCTCTGCTTAGTTGTCCCAGTGTTACAAAAGTCTGCAGGGTTTGCTTCAGACGTCTTTTCCCTTCCTTTTCCATCTGGGAAGCCAGTGTTTTTATTCATAAAATATCAAGTCCGTTTGAGCACTGCAACAATAGCATCAAACAAAAAAGTTGCCAACCG
>VXAV01008453.1:45907-75900 GCA_013399715.1 Alectura lathami | reverse complement strand
TAAGGTAGTAAAAAAAAAAAAAAAAAAAAAGATTTAAAGTAAGTTGATAGTTTAAGTAAAAGTATGAATGGCCAGATTTTTGCCAATGCTATGCACATGGATGCTTCCATTGTTTTCCCTGGAGGTGGAAGACATTGCACAGATTTGGTCTCCAGTGGGGAATAGTGATCAGCCCCTGGAACAGCTGGAGAGTTTGGATTAATGTTATGTCAGCGCATGCCACTACAGAATGCAGTAGATTAATTATGGACAGTAAAACCCATAAACAAAGAAGAATTTTGATCTTGTGGGATGTCCCTTTTCCCTTGTACTCTGCTGAGTAGGGAGTTGCGCGGAGTCACTTTCTAAACAGTAATTCTGACCATTGTGAGATGAGTGGGGACATAAGAGATGCCTGGGGGGAGCCAAGGAAAATGTTACTTAGAGTGTGGAATTTTATGTGCTCCTCCACTATGTCTGGGAGTCATAACTGTGTGTAAACATCACTGGTGGAAATCTGCTGGTGGATTCCTTTAAGGAAACTCGTCTTTCTTTGGGGACTCTGCCAGCTGCCTCCTTTTGAGAGGGACTGTCCTTGCTGCACTATCACTTTGGAACTGTTTGGTCTGCAATTGGTGGCAGACTCATACTGAGAGGATGTCTTTCCCTGAGCTCCAGAAGGCCATGGGAGAAGTAAAGGCAGATTTTGCACCTTAGGGTGAACCTATTTCTCTGTTCAACAATTCAAGCCATGTCACCAAGGAGTCTTTGGGCAGTAAACCCGTCTGTCCTGAGCCTACTCTTGGTTAGAAGGCCATGCACCCAAGGCAAGGCTGAGCCCCCACCAGAGCAGCATCCTCCTGGCAGGAAGGGGATGTGTGTTAGAGGGCTCGGCATTGCCAGTCCTCCTTTGGGTAACTGCAGAGTTACCTTGAAACAGGAGCTGTGGTTTTATTGCTCTTACAGCAGCTCAGCAATTGTGCTTTTGATTGTGTTCTAGTTTCACTGGCCAAATCTTGTATTGTTTCCAGCAGACTAGCTTCCTGGTCATATAGTTTGTGATTATTTAATTGTCATTTCTTGATCTCTAGTCCCAGTTTTGTCAGTTAAAGACGGTGTGTGGACCATTAAGCTGGAAGAATGATTCTACTGGTTTTGGTGGAAAGAGTGATACTTGTTTCAGCTTTTGCCACTTGGGTAGAAAATCTGAGTCACTTTATGGAATACAATCAAGCAAATTTTTGAAAAAAGGAATTCTATGGAAATCTTGTCTACAAGGCTGAGTTTTATGAGGATATAAGATGGAGCGGAAGGGGAGATTTATTATATTAGGCTCTCACTTGTGCAAAAAAAGATGCTATGAATAATACTTTGTTTTGGGAAGTTTCTAAACTTGGATGCTGTTGAAGTGTCAAAATGCTAGCATATAGAAGCCATCATGTTTTACTGCTTGTCAGATTTGTCTGCTCTGTGAGTTCTGAATAACTCTTGAATAATGTCCAATATACATTTTGTATGCATTTTTTTCAATGTAGACTGCTGAAATACCTTGCAATTGTATTGACTGTCATCAATAATGTATCTGCCTCTAAGATAGGTAGACATGCTAGGCAGAATGTAATATTGATGAGAATAGGGCTCCCAAAAGGATGAATCTTCAAATAACAAAGCTGTAATACTGTGATGATGAGCAGACCATTGAGTGTGTTGAAACAGAAGCTAGCAGTGAAAGGTCAAAAATATTTCAGTGAACAAGTGTAGGTGCAGGGACACATGCATTTACACACCTTAAATGAACAACCCAGACCTTCTGTCCTTCCTAGGTGGTGTTGTCAGCTTATTGTGTGTATTGAGGATGCAACTGCCAGTACCTCTACAGCACAGCCCACTCTTTGGCCCATGGATAGATCCCTAAGGAAACCCACTTTACATGTCCATAAAGTTCAGCTGCAGTGAAAGGAGTCCATGTCCAGCCAAGAGAAATGATGCGATGTTCCCTTGCTGTATCACATGGGAAGAAGTAGTATATACAAAGGGGTTTAGTAGGCTGGGGAGGCTGAGGGTCTGTCTCAGGAGGCATTTCAAATAGTCGTGTAAGAGATTGAAGGTGAAGTTCTCCTACAGTCAGTTTTGTTAATAATAAAATTCTGTTGCTTTTTCAACAAAAATTTGGTGCTGCAGTATGAGAAATAATGTCATATTTCAGAAAAATTGTACCGTATTTTAAAGATGCTCCATCTTACTATATCCTTTTAAATTGGAAATAAATATATATTGGTATATTCAAATGTCTAACAAATTCCTTAAAAGAAAGGGGGCAATCAAATATTTAATGTTTCCATTCCTTGTGTTTTATCCATGGAATTGCTTCTTTCAGTGTGGACAGCGATAGGGATGTGACGATCAGTGTATGTGAGTCAGAAATGTCATCCCACTTAGTCAGCTCCTGTCTTGCAGCTCTCTCTGTATGTCATACTTCTATCTATTAAAGGCTAAAACACAGTGTAATGTAGAAGGACTAGAAATCTGGGAACCTCCTTTGAACTAGAATACCCCTTGTGTCAGTGAATTTTGGTTTGGAAGTGGGCCAGGTATTTTTCTCTAGAAGTGCATTCTCTAGTCAGGGAGTTGGGGATCATTACAGAATCCATCAGTTACTCTGCAGAGTGCTTTGCAAATGCCAAATGCTTTTATATACGTTAAATATTCATATAATTGAAAGGAGCTTATTGCTCTCAAGTAGAGCACAACCTACAGCTTATCAATTATGTGTTCATTCAGTTAATGACCTGACAGCCAAAATTGCACATACTCAGAGATTCAGATGCTTCTGGGATGGGTTTGGTTAATCCATTATCCCCTTGCTGTCCTTTGTTTCACAAACCCCTCTTTCCTATTCCATACTCAGTGCTAAGAGTCTTCACTGCCTTCTGCTGTTTCTTGCAGTCTCTCTCATGACCCAACACTACATATGTGACACCAGGGTTTTTCATATTATATGAGATATATCTGCAGAGCAAACTGTAGTGGAGGTAACTTCGAAGGGGAGGCTAACAGCGGTTCATCTAATGTGTTACGCTTTAATTGGAGGCATCTTAAGCGAATACCAGACAAAAGATTCTCCTGTGGCCATCCAATATAACTGCCAGTGTGTTGTATGTCCTGACCCAGAAAGTCTTTCATGCAGTAAGAGATTACAAGCCAAAACCAGGTTAAATAGCTGACCCAACTTGTTAATTCATCCTCATCCAAAAACATAAAACAGAAGTGTTACCATCTGTACAGCCACCGCAGTTCTTGGCGAGGAGTCTCTGGATGGGAGCAGATGGCTTCCTTAAGAGCGGTGGTTCCTTTCCAAGGTGGGATGCCTACCTAATGGGGCTTCACCTGTCCAGGGACAGGCATGGCCTTTTGGAGCAGCAGTGTTTGTTGTACACTGCTGTTGTCACTAATAGTGGCAAAGTAGAGCAGCGGCCTACATGGTTCCCTCATGCCCTAAAGCAGCTGGAGGTTTCTAGTGGGCACTCAGAGGAGCTGACAATCTGCTTGCATGGATGCTGGCCGATGGTTTCCACTGAAAAGTCCACCCCTCCTGGAAGTGGTTCTCCTTGCGCTGTTCATTGCGCTCTCCCACCTGGCACCAGGACCAGAGATACTTTTTGTCAAAAGTGGCAAAGTCCACAGCTGGGGCAAAAGTTGCTCCGGCAAAGAGAATGCTAAGGACTTCTCTGTTAAGCAAGCTAGGCCTATGTATTGCATTTATCTTTAGTTCTTCAAATTAAGAAAGCAAGATCCAAGACTGCAGACTGCATTCAGATAACTAACAAAGACAGTGGATGCATTGGTTGAGGGTTTGCCAAGGTACGAGAAGATAAGCAGAAATAACTTCTCTGAATTTCTCCCACTTTAAGTGGTTTTCAAGTGCTCTGGTACAATCACACTATTTCTAGGATTTATTTCTCTCCTCTTTCTTCTCTGCCTCATCTTATTTTTATGCTATCTAGACTGCTGCATTTTAATTAAAAAATTGAAGTGGAACCAGCTGTCATCCTCTCCCTTACATGTTGCCTAGCTTGAAGTATCTTTGTAAAACAGGTTGGAATTTGCCTTCATCATACCTACTCTAAACATATAAATGTTATTAATCACAGAGAGATCACAAAGCTATAACAATCTGTCTAAATAAATGACAAAATAGTTGGATTTCATTTTCAGGACCTCAACTGTCTGAGCCCATTGGTAATTTATACTCTGTCTTCATTCTTCTTCCACTTAGACATTATGATCGTATAAGAGTGCAGTAAATGAAAACAAACGTTTCTGTGACAACCTTGCTGTGGCATTTCTGCAGCCCTATGGCAAACGGGTTGAGTTGCCGCATAATTCAGGTACAACAGAGAACGTGGAAATCCAGCATCTCAGGGAGCATTACTATGCCTTTGATTCTTGATCAGTGGGTAGGATGGATTGTTACAAATACACTGGTGGCTTTTTGTTTGTTTGTTTCCATTCCGTTTTCTCAGTTAAGCTGCTGCTTTCACCTAGGCAGTAGTCTGCTGCATGATGCTGTCTGCAGTGACAGACTTTTCTGTGCTGCTGTGAGAAGACCCCATGTTCTTAGGAGTGGGTTTCCCCATATCCTCAGGGAACGTTAGGGTGCCATACTTGGATGGGAAGGGTAAGATGGTTTATTTCCATACATTTGAAAACAGGGTTTATAACCTGGACAGAGGTAGACTGGGATGAACAGGTTGCTGTCTGTCTTGCTCAAGTATGTGCTGAGAATCCTCCTTGGAGGCAAAATGGGCAGGAAATGAATGGCTTCTCATATAGCCTGGAGGATTGTGTTTCACATGAATTTTTGTTTTTCCTGCTGTAGGGAAGTGAGAGTATGTGGGTGCTTCCTTAAAATTATTATTCCTTGTAATACAACCTCTGGAGGACAAATCCTCCCACATGTCTGTGCTGTGGTGGCAGAAGGAGCGGCCCCACTGTCCCTCTGCCTGGAGCCAGCCCTCCCTCCCCGGGAGGTGTCTCAGCACCGGCACATGCTCTGCCTTGCCATTGCCAGTTTAATAACATTGCCTTCTTACCCGTTTTGAGGTAGGCTTGAAGGTCAGGAAGGAAACCGCTGTAATAAGATGCACTCTGCTTGCTGAAGGATACAGTTTCAGTTACCCCCTGCATGTTTTAATTGTTTCATGAATTCCACACCGGCTCTTGCAAATGGCCTTACATGTGAAACTTATTACTGAGCGCAAAAGGGAATTTTTTTTTAATGTATTTTCCTTTTGACCTACTTGCTGCTTAAATTTCAGTTAATTTCATATGAACAGCTTTGTGTTAGGTTTTTCTTCCCTACCCAGGACGTGTTTCAGTAAATGTGGCTGGGCTGAGATGCATCGTCGGCATTATACAGAACGTTTTCTGTCCCCAGACCCGCTAATTAGGGCTGACTTAGATTAGCCAGGGGATTCAGTTAAGATCTATGTTACCTGACACACGTCAGTAGGAGTCTGAGTATTGCCTGAATATGTTCCAGCTGAATAGAGTTAATATACAGCTCCTCTGACTTTCTTTTTCAAAGTGCTGTGTACTGCTTTTTGTGAGTTAAAATACTTGTCAATTCAGGAAGCGCAGTGTTCTGGAAATCGATACCCATGTTGTCCAGCTCATGGTAATGAACTGCGAGGCTGAGCAGAAAAGATTTTCTTGCTTCAGCTTGGTATAACTGAAGCAAAAATAAAAATGTGTTTGCTTTTAGTGTTTTTATTTTTTTTAAGGTTTTTCACTGTAGTTAAAGATTTTTTTTTTTTTTAATTTTTTAAAGAAAGTCGTTTCACGTTGAACTCAGCATTTTAGAAGTGCCATAAATTGGAGGATGCTGGTGTGGGACTTCTGTGACTGGCGCATTTCTTCCTCACCCAGAGAGGCTCAGCTCCCCTGGGTCCCCCAGAGCTCCTTGCAGCTGAGAACATCTGGGATGCATGGCACTGAGGGGCAAGGTCTGTAATAACCTGGTAGGAAAACACACCTAAATGGTTAGACAGCTGAGTGTCTTGTATTTCCTCCAGTTAATATTCAAGTATATTATAGAGACTGAAGGAGAACCAAGAATTAAAGGCAAGTCAATCCTTCAGATGTTTTTCCAAGTAAACAGCAAGTTGGGCTTTAAGTTCTACCTTTTGGCACAGCAGAGGACGTGGTTACAGTGAGAATAAATACCAAAACTTTAACAAAAAAGAAAATATAGTACATGTGCTCTTCACATGTTTTCTGCATTTACTCCTCTCTTGTCTTTTACTAATAGCTTCTGAAAATGATTTGAGGAATGAAATGATGCATTTAGGAGGCAAACATCCTGATTTTGATACTTAGGAGGCACCAGCCGTTCTTCATAATGGTATAAACTATCAAGAGGGATTGACCTACATTGATATGTAATTTCAGCTGCCCTGAAATTGTGTTTTTTAGCAAATAAATGATTAACTGAAAACTTAGAAGTGAAATGTTACCTCCGGTTCCCTTTCCTTAGTGAACCAGTTGGAAAGGAGCCAGGCAAGAGGAGCTTGTTTTCCATCTGGCGGACTTGTCTTTGTGTAGTTAGTTGGTTTGGTCATGCATGCTCAAACCCAGATACTGCACGCCTGTTGCTGGTTAACCTGGGATGATCTTTTACCCCAGAGTAGAGGTCTGTTTGCTCCAGGGCCTGTCCAGCGCCAGCATCGTCTCTCCTCTTTATTTTCCTCAGTGGGCAGGGAGTGAGGGTGCTGTCCTTGTCACCATCCATGCTGATGGCCTTACTGGGGTGAGGCTGTGTCAGGGCCTCCATGTGTCTTCTCCAGATGCATTGCCCTTCCCCAAACCGAAGCTGAGATGTTAATGCCTCCCGCTGTTTCTGGATGTTGTGTCCGTTCCCCGTCCTTGGTGGAGCTGGTGATTTTTTTGTCCCTGCCCCGGTCCCACTTCTGCCAGGCCTCCATGCTCTTTGTGGTGCTTACTGCCCCTTTTGTGTCTTACTTAGGTGCCTCCTACCTGCTGCCTCTCCTAACCATGCAGTCTGAATAGATCTCCAACTCTGGTGCTAGTTGTTCCTATTTTGAAGATGCCGTCCATGTTAACACTTGGAGTTCTTGTTTCTAGAACAAAAGTAGCTAAATGCTCACTTTGTCATCCCCTAAGAATATTAGCTGTCTCGTAAAATCCTAGCACCTCATATGGGTGGTTTTCTCCAGACAAGCGCCACTCAGGGTTCGCTGTCCTGCTTTAATGGTTTGTTACCTCGTCTGCTGACAGAGAGAGCAAAATATCAGAGATGAGACTAGGTAGAGTGCAAAGCTGTGATAGGCAGGGAGGTTTTTTGTCTCTTGTGGTCGATCTTGCTATGGCAGAAATGGGTTTAACCGAAAGTCGATATAGCTTGAATGTAGCTTGCAACCATGGAGAACAGGCTAAGTTGACAACCCCAGCACTGATGATGTGATGCTTTCTAAGGTACCCCAGGTCTAAAAGCCTGATCCTTATGCTGCCTCTCCTGTCCCAAGAATGTCTTTCTGTGCTGTGGTTTCTGTATGAATTTTTTTCTCCCCTCTAGCCTAACAATGTAGGTCAGGGAGAGCTCTGTGGCTTTTAAATTCATATGGCAAGATTACTCTATAAATCGGACTATGTCGACAGTGGGGTTTTTTACAGTTGAAAATAAACCAAATGTTTATGGTTGTTTTTTGCTGATCGCTGCCAGTAGCTGCATAGGGTGCAGGTAGTGGTGGGTTCCCCTTAGTGATACACTTGTGCATAGTTAGCGGTTACACAGGAGAGACGCCTGTTTGCTGAGCTCATCCAAGACCAGGTAGAACAAAGGAAATATTTGTATTGATGCCCCCCCCACTGGGAAGCCTCAGCTGCTGTTTGAATCCCAGCAGAGCTTCCTGAGTTACTGCAGACCTTCTTGCAGGAGAAGGTAGGGCAGTCAGAAGGCAAATGGATCAGCTGTATGTCTGCTTAAACACCAAGCCCAAACAATCTGTGCACCCCAGCACAAAAAGCAATGGTCGTATTTTCTCTCTTGAAAAGCCTCCAAAATCATGGAATATGGTTTATTTTTTGATAGGATTTGGCAAGTGTTTGAGACTAACAAATGTGGTGAGAACTGAACTACTCTTTGAGAAATAATATCCATTGTTTTTTCCTGTATTGGAGGATAGTGCTTGAAAGCTGTTACTAGCTCTCAATTTTTGCAGTATGAATTCTGTTGCTGCATTTGGGGTGTCTAAGCATTTGATAGTCATCACATTTGACACACAATTCTGTAGCCGTTTTGCACATGCAGACATGGCCATCACCCATTGACTTACAGAGGCGTGCTCTGGAGTATTTATTGTTTCTTAGGTGTCACCTTTGCAACGTTGCTTTGCATTGCCATGTACAAAGTGCGGGCTTTATTCATAAACATGCACAGTGTGTAGCACACCCGTCAGTGCACTTAGAGCTCATGTGATAGCAGTGTTAGAATGATCTCTGCTGCTGATGTAGGAGGCAAAGACCCTAATTTGGTTCGATTCCAGCATTGGGACTAGGTCACCAATCTTCTTACTGGGATTTAGTAATCACCCAGTTCATTTTTTGTTTTTGTTTTTGTGGTTTTTTTTTCTTTTTTTTTGGATTAGTGCTGGCTTTTTAGGATTGCAAGCTCAAACAGTATTAAAGAAGGTTGCCCTGATAAAAACTGTGTCATGTTATACAATGTCACTGACACCAGATGTGGGTATGTAACTATAGCACAGAGAGTGTTAACATATTTTTCTCAATACTTGAATTAAATACTTGGGAGATAGGTGTCAAAAATGGCTGGCTTTAAGGATGGTAATACATTTCAGTGGGCTGTACACAGTAAATATCAAGAAGCTGGTAAATTATAGTACCAATATAATGGGGAGGAAAAAAAATATCATTCTTTACTATATGTCGAAACACCTTCTAGCCTAAGTTCCTTTTGTGTGGCATTCATTCACAAACTGAGATAAAACCTCAAGTATTATTCTGTCTATTTCAAACTTTTTGAATATATTAGTCTCCTACAGGGATGTATATGCAGGTCCACGCATAAAAATGTTAAAAAAAGAACTACAACATTTGGAGAGCTTGCACTGGCATGCAGCTTTGAGGCAAAGCCGTTCTTCTTTTTTATCACAGTTTTTATTAAACTGAGATTATTTCTGAGGTTGCCAAGTTCTAGTTCTCTCCACATTTGGCTAAATTTTTTTTTCCATGTATTGTATTTGGAATTGTGACCTGAGACATTTCCAAATGCAGCTTACCAATGACATTAGTAGCTACAGTTACGTACATGAAAGATTAAACTGTTTTTACTTTTGGGAACCAAAAAAAAAACCACTTAAAACTTACTGTGTTTCATTGCCTTTATTTTCTTTGCTGCCCAAAAGGCTATCAGAAAATTCTAGTTCAATGTCTCCTACCTGTGCCGCATCAACCACTTACAAGCTGAGTGGAGAGTGTTACGTTGGTACGTACTTGAAAGAGACATACGTGTCCCCATACATGTTCATTTATAATAGACTGTGGATGCTAGAACTAAGATTTTTCTCTAAGAAATATAAGATAGTTGAATTAAAAAGACTGGATTAGTTTGTTTCTTTTTTTTTTTTTTGTTTATGCCTTGTTGTCTGTTAGGAGATGTTATAGGATATTTGCTGTTTGTTCTGCCCTTTTGTTTACATTGCCACTTCCTTGTACAGCATTGTACAAGTAACTTCATCAAAGTTTTTGCACAGCAGGAGAAGTGACTTTCTTTAAAATATATTATGTAATGCGTAGAACATCTTTCTCAATATATCTACCTTTCAGAGAAAACAATATGTTGCTTTTCTAGAGTTTTCAGTGCCTTTTTCAGCAGACACTGCAAGGGACTTGGAGGGCTAAACTCCAGTGGTTGAGTCATGTTTTACTTTTAAAAGATCTCATCCTGCCACTTATACATTTTGTCTATAGGATGCACTTCATTACACCAGAGGAAAACTTGCTGATTTTCTGCTAATTAACACTACAGGAAAGATTCTCCATCCTATTTTTCTTCCTGAATGTTAGCCACTTAAGTTCCTGCTGAGGGCTTCAGTTGAAAAACCAAAGATCCCCAAAGAAATAGGGAGATTCTTTTCTCTGCCACCTTTCTCCTTCATCTTCTTTTCCCAGTGGAGAGAAACTAGAGGGGACTGAACAGCACAAAAGAAAATCCTCTGGAAATGCAAAATTACAAATGCGTGGGAAGGAAATGAAGTCAAAGTTATTTGGAATGGCTTTTTATATTTATCTTCCTTGGGAAAAATTAACATCTGCTATTTTTTTTTTTCCATCTTCTAATGAAAAGTACTGATTAATTAAAAAAATGTTTTATCTGCTGGAAATTTTGTGGCCTTAACTGCAATGATTAGCTTCAAGAATTTCTCAGTTCAACCCATCTTATCCTGACCAGTTCAAACCCTTCCTCAAAAAAAAATACGGGAAATGTCATGGTGCATAGATTTTTCTTTGACATGCAGATAGAAATAAGCTCTTTACCAGAATTATGGCTTGCATTTAGGACCCCAATTGACTCTCCATAGATGGAAGATCTTGGTGTTGTGATCACCTGCTCCTCCACTCTTGGAAACACCAAACATTTACTTACTCCCAAGGCTGTATGTGTTTGCAGATGCACATATTAGGTGCATTAAATTAGGCACATATTTGCATATTCACAATATTGAGATCCGTTCTACAGAGATGGGGTTCTCATTACAAAAATGAACTCAGAAACTTGCATGCACTTGCCCCTTTTACACTTAAATGATGACTATTTGCACGAGTCTTTTTTTTCCAGGATTGGGTCGATTTTTGTGTACGATGGCTAATTCGTGAGGAAGGAATGTGAATGCTGTCAGGAGGCTGGAATTCAGTGACTCTGAGGCTTGGTTACTGTAGATATCTCAGCTGGGGGAGTTTGTGGGAAGAGAGTGCTCACTGCGGCAAGTACAAAGTATTCCTGACAACCAGCTAATCATTTACACTTGTTTGTGTTGCAAAAATAATTGCAGAAGCTGCAAGATGGGGAGGAATAAAGTTCTCCCTCGTGTATGTTAGCTATTGGGTGCCATCTGCATCTCAATTTTATGGGTGTTTCCTGTGTTTGCACCATCATCGTGGTCTGTGCAGTGTAGAAAATGAGCTGTTAACAGAAAAAACATGCAAAAGGCAATTTAAATTGAAACAGTAAAATGAAATAAAATCAGTGGTCTGGACACAATCAGAATCTCTTTCATCATACATAGCAAATGAAAAAATTAGCTAATGCTTCTCCACTGAAAAGAAAGAGGGAAAAGGAGTGGGTTAGTACAGTCACATGCCAAAATGCATTACTCCATGCAAGACTGGAGCCAGCCCACACATTTATGCAGTGTATTGTTGAGATCCATTGGAAGGTGCAAATGCTAATTAGGAATGTGAACCAAATAACTTCAACATCATTTAAAGTCCAATTATTTCTGCCGGGATTTCATGATACTAATCTGTTTGTCCTTCTTCCAGCCTTCATGCTTACTGGAGTTATTACAGTAATTGTACAGAAGTTAACGCCAGACTAGTGCTAGTGTTGCCTTGCTCCCTGGCAGCTTGACAGCTTTTCTGAGGAAAGCGACCGTGTTGTGTTTGCGTATGTATTCGTACAGAAAGCAATGTGCAAGCACTTTCCATTTGAAACCCACGCCCACAGCTGTGGTAGCTGTTCGTCTCTCTGCTCCTTGGCTCAACAGAAAGGGAGGCAAAGTTTCCGTTCAATGGGGTGCATGACCTTGCGGTTACTACGCAGTGCAGATGCTGGGGACGGGTGGCACAAATCCCATTACAGCTCATTGGCTGGGAGGTCCTGTCTTAGGATTTTCCCTTACCTATAAAACTCGCTCTCGATGTGATCGCTTGTAATTGCTTTCAAACAGCACACACGTACCTGCATGCTGCATACTGCTTCCTCCCTCAGCCTTTGCTCAGCGTTTTGCATACACATGAGACTGCAGCATTGTCTGCAAAAATAGAACTGCTCTGAAAATGCGACACTTCGGGGGCTGCAATAGCTTTAATTTCTAGGAAGCGCAGAGGGCTGTTTTCCGCTCTTCAGCTGCTCATGCTATTTCCCTGTCAGTAAGAGGTAGGTAATCTGCTAGGGAGTAAAAATAGAGCGTGAGAGGAGGCTAACACTCTGCACTTTAATCAGGTATACAGTGATTAACCCCTTGGCAGCTACAGCGATGCAGGGGCTGCCAGCATCCCAGATGTCTGGGATGACAGGGACAGGAAAGGCCAGTTGGTCCAGCCCCACATCTGAGCAGAGCAACGGCAAGCACTGGGCCTGGTCAGCTTGCCATTGCCTGGACAATTGCTGCATTGGCAGAGCTGGGTGCCAGAATGCCACGTGAGCAAGTTGCAGGTGGTGGTGGGTCAGGGCCATTTCAGGATTGCCAGAACAGGAGCCACAGCAGCTTGAAGGAGATGTTTCTGAGAGGTGGAGTTTCCCAGCTTGCAGAGGACGAAAATTTGCCTCTTGGCGGCTGCAGTTCTGGATCCTGATAAATTGCCTCTGGCATAACTAGCTTCCAGCTTGGGAAGTATCATCCACCACATAACATTTGAAATCTTCCCCATCTCTTATTATATCACAATAAGTAGCAAATAGGTTTGCTAGGGTCTCAGCAGCACCTAGCACTAACATGACGAGGAGGTTGGTGTTACATCTTTGTATTATGTTGTTGGTTGCTCATTTCCCATGCAATTTTCCTAGTTGCTTGTCACTGTACATTAGCATGTGGTTTTGGCAGCCTGATTGCTACAGCTGAGGGCATGACCTGCGGGTCATTATGGACAACAAAGTGAACAACAGTCAACTGGCAGCAAAGATGGCCAGTGCCATTCTGGGCTACATTAGGCAGAGTGCTAACAGTAGGTGGAGGGAGGAGATCCTTCCTCTCTGCTTGGCACTGGTGAGGCTACACCTGGAGTGCTGGGTCCAGTTCTGGGCTCCCCGGTATAAGAGAGACATGGACATGCTGGAGAGAGTCCAATGAAGGGCCACAGACGTGATGAAGGGACAGGAGCAACTCTAGTATGAGGAGAGGCTGAGAGAGTTGGGACTGTTCTGCCTGGAGAAGAGGAGGCTCAGGGGCATCTTATCATTGTCTACCTGAAGGGAGGAGTAAAGAAGACAGAGCCAGATTATTGTCAGCAGTACCAAGTGAAAGGATGAGAGACAACGGACAAGAATTGAAATACAGGAAATTCCATTTAAACGTTGAAAATCCCACAGTGTTTACTATGAGGGTGGTCAAACGCTGGCACGGGTTGCCCAGACACTCTTTGAAGTCTCCATCCTTGGAAATCTTCAGACCCAATCTGGACATGATGTTGAGCAATTGGCTCTTGCAGGTCCTGCATGAGCAGAGGGGTTGGGCCAGATGACTTCCACAGGTCCCATCCCACCTCAAACTTTCTGTGATTCTCTGATTGTATTAATGTGCAATAGATATTTTTGTCTGAAGTGACAAAGTATGAATAACATTTTTTCATTTAAATAATGTCCATTCATCTTAAGTACATTAAAACTTATGGCTTTAATCGTAATAAAGGAAAACTTTCTCATTATTTTTCTGCATTAAATACCAGACATTGTACCCAAATGTTCACCAGTGAGAATAATTAACTTTATAATAATCTTGTTTACCACACAGAGCTAAAATGAAATACTGAGTTTTCTGAGCTCCTCGTTACAGTGATGTACAATGTGTCACCTTGGTCTGGCCGTCTCGTAATGGGACAGAGGTGTGATGGAGGGTTATCGGCTGAAGAAGTTCACTTTTTCAGTGCTGCAGGGAAAGGCCATCAGCAATAAAGATACAGAAGGAGAGAGCATTCCCTGGGTGAATCAGGGTATTATGTGGGGAGGGGGACGTGCTGGGCAGGGGCTTGCAGTGGAAAAGTGGTAAAAGTCAGGCAGAGGGGGGAAGGCAGAGTGTCAGATAGGGTGAGCGGTTCTGGGTGGCCCAGAGAGTTGTAGGGATGGGCTGGGTGTAATGGGAAGCGGAGCAGCAACAGCATGAGAAGCTGACACAGACAGGGTAGAGCCTCGGCTGTTTCTGGGTGAGCCAATTAGGGACCTGGAGAGCCTTTTGTGGCCTTCTGCCTCCCAAGGAGGAAGAGGCTCAGGTCCAAAAGCAGAGGAGAAGCTGGCGAGGAAAGACACCGTTTCCTCTCTGCCTTGCATATGGGAATGGCTGGTGGGCGCAGACCTGCCAAGTTTACTGCTGTTGGCTCTTCTCACTGGGAGCTTTACCAGGAGGCTGGTTTTTTCCAATTTTAGTTTCGAGTGAGAGCTGTGAACTTTACAGAGTTTCAGGGCAGCGTCTGTGAGAAGTGTAATTTTTGCTCCCTGACTTCCGTGATCATTTATGCTATTCAGTGTATGTTTTGCATTCTTTCTGTGGTCTTGATTTCCCAAAGCATGAGCAAAGTGTCTGTTTTTTTACATCTGTACATTTAATTTCATCCCATTCATGCCTGAAATGTAGCTAAGAATGTTTCTGGAGGAGATTCTAGCCATAATGACCTTCCACAACAACTCTTCATTTACATGGCCACTATTTTATAGCATGGAGTTTGATTGGTTTGGGATTGTTTTTTTGGTTTTTTTTTTCTTTGTTTTGTTTTGTTTTTATTCATTAAAAACCTTACAAAGGCACTAAAGACATTTTCTGGCCTGCTGAGAATTGCTTGACATTTTTGGAATTGAGTTGTGATTCCCAGTAACCAGCAGGCTATTTTATCTTTCATTGCCTTCACCTTGTCACTCCAAAATGGTGGAAGGCAAAGGGCTGAGGAGCAGCATGAATTTGTAACTTGACCTTTCTCTACTCCTCCTCCTATTCTCTCCCTGCCAAAGCAATGATACCCATGCCTTACGTGCCATGCTTATTTGGGCACGTGGTAAAATAAAAGTAATTAACAGGAGCACGGGAGGTCTGTTCATTTGCTTTAATTATATATTCCCAAATAAACCTCTTAATTTCCTGTGGATTTATGCAGTAGCTGCGGCTCACTGTATTTTGTGCTTTACAAGGGCAGCAGTGGTGGCTCCATTTCCAGGCAGTTTGCACCCCCAAGTCCTGTGATGGCTCTGACCCACGAAGAGACACTCAGGCCACAGCTCATCTGTCTTAACACTGGTGGGCTTTTTTGTAGACAGTAAGAGGAGTCATCCCAGTAAGGTTAATGTTTAGCCATCACTTGATGAAGAGAGCATCCTGCCCAGGAAAGGCTGCCAGGTAAACGTGGTGTTTCTGAAGCCCTCTCGCAGCACCAACAAGACTTTCCTGTGTTCAGATGCAGCAGGATTTTTGTGGAAAGTGGCTGAGTGCAAATTGGGCTTCTTCCTAGCAAAGGAGGATAGATTTTGTCATAGGCAAAAAATGAGCTATGCCAGTTATTCCAGGCTTCTTGTGTTTAGTCTCACGTGCCCACAATGTGTAGAAATCCTGAGCATTTTTATTACTACACAGGCACACACAACTGTTCTGTGCAGTTCTCTATTTAAACATCGCACCTTGCAGCTGTTAGCTCCTATTTCTCAAAGCTGACATCTGTTTAGCTGCATGAATGCATAAAACAGCTCCTGTGTTGACCTTGTGTGACTCTTAAAAGAGGATGCTGAAGTGTCACGAATCACGTGTAGATGGTGCGGTGGTGCAAGCAGGTAGCATGTACAGCTAACCTGCTTATTTCTTTCCATTTGGTGTAACCACGTAGTCCGTTACCAAGTAGAAAAGCAAGCATTTGGCAAAACATGGCATTGCTTATTTGTAGCAGAGATGTGACCATTTGGCTTGAGGACTCTGGCTTTGCTCCCTCTGCACACCAGTAGTGGAATAATCTCCATGGAGCAGCAAATAGAAAACTACCAAGTTCTGTTAACTACTTCCAAGTCTAGGATGTGAAGAATTAACTAAACATTTACTTGAAATTACAAAGGAGCTGGAGTGCACGTATGATTCCTGATCCAGGGCTGGAAGCGTGTGACGAGGCGTGAGCAAGCCTGTTGCTGGTTGCTCAAAAGGCACAGTAAATGAAGTTAAAGCAGTACACTTGTTATACATTTCTCTGGCTGTTTTTTTTTTTTCCCTGAGCCGAAGAACACTTGTTAGACTCTGACAGCCACATTCTTCAGTCTCCCCATCAATAAAACTGTAGAGAGTATTTCCCTGTATCCTACACAATGTACCACTGGAGCCTCAGTAGAAATACTGACTTCAACAAATATAAGGTTATGATGTGCAACTGTCTGACATCATTCCTAAGATTTTTGTTGAGTGTTAGCAACCCTCTTCTTATTTTTTTATTTTCTATTGGCTTGCTTACCACTTCTAAAATAGT
This sequence comes from Alectura lathami, assembly GCA_013399715.1. Classification (NCBI taxonomy): domain Eukaryota; kingdom Metazoa; phylum Chordata; class Aves; order Galliformes; family Megapodiidae; genus Alectura; species Alectura lathami. The sequence continues at coordinate 59,457 of VXAV01008453.1, read as the reverse complement.
TTGAGGCCAGCCGTGGGCCCCACAGCTTTGTTGGCATAACCCTGTCAGTTTGGATTGTGAAACATCCGTGCACCCTGGCCAGCACTGCTGGGCTGGCAGTGCAGTGACAGAGCAACATTTTTCTCTGCTCCATTTCTTTAGTTCAGAGAGCTGGTGCAGGACTGAAAATGCTTATGCCCACTGAGGGGCTGTGGTGACACTGTCGTCATGGTGGGGTGATGCATTGCCGAGGGGACGCAGGTCCAAGTGGGTGACCTTTGAGGAGTGACAGGCTGTAATGAATACACTCGACGTAACTCGACCACAAATGGCCACTGCGTAATGCAGGCAGAAGACAACAATGTCTGCAGTGCTCTGGATTTGTCCTCATTATTGTAATGAAGATAAATTTGGAAGAAGCATTCTGTCTTCTTTTGTTTCAGTGTGTAGCTTTTGAAGTAATTAGTGTGTTTCCATTCTGCTTAAAGTCATGTGTATGTTACAGATAAAAGAACTGGCTGGCTGACATCAACTAAAATATTTATGTATGTGTGTGTGTGCGTGTTTGAAATGAAGTGAAGAGATTTTTTCCTTTAGCTGAGGTGCACGTAGGAAGCAGACAATGTCTCGTGGCCCAAATAATTTTGAATTCCTTGTCATAACTAATGCGTATTAAAGTTGGCACAGGTAGTTTATAAGTAGGACATTTCTGTCTGTGTTTGGTTTTTTGTTTTGTTTTTTGAGATTCTTTTTTCAATGTCATATATTACACTGAGAACTAGGATGATCTGAATTTTTACTCTCCAACAAGAGACTGTGATGCTTCTGGTAAAAGCTCTTGCTGTAGACAATGAGCTATCTTTCCATATAACAAGTTAGCAATAAAAGTTAGTGGAACACTGGAAAAATGCTTTTTTACCTGGTTGCATTCCCTTGTGAGATACTAGGTTCTCTCACTGATTTCTGTAGAAGGTGTATTTGCATCTCCCTGTATATTAGACAGAAGAGGATCCTGGAATCAGTCCACTGTGTTACCAAAGCAAGAAATGCCTCCACATTTGGCTTTTCCTCCTGTGGATTGCCCCTGAGTCACAGCTCTGATAATCCATTACAGGGAATGTTTTGTACCGTTGTTTGTTACTACTGTGGCAAACAGAGGACATAACTGAGAATAAATTTGAGGTTGCAATTTCTGAAAGACAGAAGACATCTCTTAATTGAAACTCGCAGCGTGACGTGTACTGGCTTATTTTTAACTGCACAACAAGACCTGAGTTTTTATGAAAAGCACATTTACCCCATTCAGCAGATTCTTATGAAGCTCTGGATCAATAGGTCTGAAAATGGGTGAGTTGAAATAAATCACTTCTGGGTTACAGATATGAGGATTAAACAGCAAAGATGTTATTTTAACAGTTATGTTACTTTATTTTTCAATCATTATTTTTTTTTCTATTCATTTCCCACAGAAGCGTTCCAGAGGTCAAGTGCTGTTTGACAAAGTGTGTGAGCATCTCAACCTTTTGGAAAAAGACTACTTCGGGCTAACATACAGAGACACAGAAAACCAAAAGGTAGCCTACAAAATGGTGATTTGCCATTGGCATGTGGACATCCAAGCTCTCCTGAGCCACCCCCAGTCAGTTGCAAACAATCCAGAGACAGGTTTTGTCTTCCTCATCTGGTTGCATATACATACCTTGAGCTATTTTTTGTAACATCCTGAAAGCATCCCCTGGGCTTCCTTGGCTTCCCTCTGTGTGGGCTATTTGTACCATGAGAGAGTTGATAATGTACCTGGTTGTCTTTCTAGTATGATTTGTTACATGATTGCCATAGATGAAAGTCAATTGTACATTCTTATATATTGCTAAGCATATAATACTGAAATATGGCTTATTTAATACCGTGCTTGCGATGCAGACAGGCAGGAGTTGCTTCACTGCTAAGAAATCTGGACTTCAAACCTTGACCTAGCTTACCTTAGCACTGTGTTTGATTAAGACATAGGTCTTCAGAAACAGATGGCAGCAACAGTGAATCCCATTCTGCATATCTACAGCTCTACTTAAGCATTAAATGAGCTGTGAATTAGCAGTGTGCAGGATGGTCTAAGGGTCAGGTAATATGTGTTATTGTGGACATGCTATGATGAAAGGGAGTATCAAAGTGTAACTTAAATGCCACTGGGGTGCTTTACATTTTAAGATAAATATTTCAAAAGAACAAAACTTAGCAAGATGTGCTGTAGCCTAGCAGAGATCATTAGGTGAAGGTATTTTTGCTTTGTATGGTCTCAAAGATCTTCCCTGATGAAGCTGGAGTTACTGCTACCTCTTTAGCTCTTTATGTCAGGTGAGAACTACAGCTAGGCTTCCCTTTGTTTTAGTTATATATGATGCAAAATAAATCAGTGTGGTTTTTTTTTTGTGTGTGTTCTTGGTGGTGGTGGTGTTTTTCTCTTCCCCTATATTTACAGACTTCTAAATACAAGGATTTTGTTCCTTTTTCAGAAATTCACTTAAACAGATACTTGGTCCGTGATAGTCCAAGATAACACTTTAGCATAGTTTTGAGTTGCAGTAAAAGTTAAGCAGATGTTTAAGTGCATTTCCAGATAGGAATGCTTTCCTGTATGGGAAAGAAAAAATGCATTCATTATTAACAGGTGCGTTAGAAGTGCTAAACATTTATACATTGTCAGTTACATTACGGAGCTAAACAGCTGAAAACTGACTGACACGATATTTATTGATCAATAACATGCATATTTCTAATGTCAGAGTACTTAGCAATTCACCTCCATCCTCTGCCAGATAACTTCCAGCCAGACAATGTGTTCCCACATTACATATCACATTTGAAAATAGAAATCTTGATGCACCTTAAATTTATTGGTGCATAGTGTGCTTTTACAGAAAGCTTAAAAATAAGCTCCTCCTCGGGCTCGTGTTTTGCACCACTGACTGCGTTTGGACAGCTGCAAACTGGTTGTTTTGCTTGGGTGTGGGGGTTGTTGTGTTCTGCCTGTTTGATATTTCTTTAATATTTTTTCTATGATACATCTGTTTTTCTTTCTTTGGATAAAGTGGCACTTTCCTCAGGGAGGTGAACTTTATGTTCTGAGCCACGTGAGGCATTTTAAATATTAATTTGATTCCATTAGAGGATGAGGCAGAAACATGGGGTCCTCACCTCCCCGCGTCTCAGACGGGCAGGGTGCTCTATGTTCTGCCATCTATGGCCTCAGCATCAGCAATAAGAGACCCTAAGCTGCTGCTTGCCTCTGGAGGAGTTCGGTTTCAGTCAGCAATGCTTCTTGGCAGCCAGAGAATAGTAGCACCTCGTGGCGATAATCCATTTCCCTGCTCCTCACCAGGGTTTTTGTACAATCTCCTCGCATAGCCACTAGCCTCAGGGTGACTCAGGGCAGCCCCAGCTGTAACTCTGCCCCTGGAGATGCCCTCATGCTTGCAAGGGGTTGCAAACAGGACAGTGCCCTATGGTATGCTTGTGTGTCCTCTAGGAATGTCAGTAACAATCCTGATTCTACCTCCTGAAAGGTACTATTATCCCTGCCTACTGCTGCTCCAAAAAGAAAAGGATGGGCATGCAGGTTTTCTAGCTTTGTCTCATAGCACTGTTTAAAAATGATGTTGATTGTGTTTGCTACCTCAAACTGAAGAAAGGAAACATTTTCTTTTCAGAATTGGCTGGACCCTGCCAAGGAAATCAAAAAGCAGATCCGAAGTAAGTTTGTTATCATTTTTGTGTTTCTTTTCCGTGGTTCTGGAAAACTTTTCCTTCTGTTGTACCCAGACCCCAAAATTTGAAAAAACTCTTTCCCTCCAAACTGTTTTATCTGTTTTCTGCTGCTGGCACTAGACACAGCCTGAGTTTCTCAGCCAGTGGGAACCCACCTCATAAAGACCTGGTGGGCTGCAAAGCCTGTTCCCTTGTTGGCCTCCATCATGACAAAGGGACAAGCTGGTGTCCCTAGCGTGCTGTCCCACGGCTCAGTGTCCCAAGCTGGAAAACCCCAGTGGCACATGGGCTGCAGAGCTGTAGCATCACGTGTTCTGTTGTGGTCACAACCCCTCTGAGAGCCCCATAGGAGAGATAGGGGGCCCTGTCACTGCAGGGCGCAGGGTCCTGCCCCACTGCATGTCCCTGTGGTGGAAGTGCTCCTTCCCCCGGCCTCCTGCCCACAGGGGCTGTGAAGTGGGTGGGTCTGGCCTCGAACCCCCTTGTCCCCACCTTCCAGTGGGGCAGGCAGCGCAAAATACACTCCCCTCGGGGTGATGAAGTCCCATCTTGGAGATGAAGTTTCAGAGTCTTCTGCATCCTGTCCTGAGTCTTTGGCACAAGAATTATCCATGCTTGGGTATTTTACCCCATAATGAGTTCAGGCAGTTTCTGAGGCTCGCAACACGTGAAGTTGCATTACTGCAAACAACTTGACATTTGCATAGATGCAAAAATCTGAAGTTTGACATTAAGCAATGTAACTAGTCATTTATTTGTATTAATGGTATTTATATCAAATCCAGGAACACTGTTAGTACCCCACACTGAAATATTTAACTTATACAAAGATGGCACTCTGAAATATCTTCCCTTCCTATATTTCAAAGTTTGAACTTTGCTTCTGAAATGACCATTCAGTTCACGTAGAATCAGTCAATTTTCTCCTTCGCATGAATATTTTAGAAAGCCCCGTTGTTAAATTTAGCTGTCTGCTACATTAGAAATTTGAAGATGTCTGGAAGGAAAACTGTGTCAGGGCTGCCAGTCTTGAAACTTGACCTGCCTTTTTTTTTCACCCTCACTTTTTCAAATTGATGAAATGTTTGTGTGTGTGTGGTTTTTTTGTTTGTTTGTTTGTTTGTTTGTTTTTGTTTTTTTGGCAGGAAAACCTCGTTTTTTTTGTCTTTGCACATTTTGTAAATAACCTAGCACCTGTGCTTTTACAAGCAAACACATCTGGTGGTTCACATTTTTGGGATCAGGCCTGGCAAATGAGTCATTCCCCTCTCCGGGATTCGAAGGGTTGAATCCTCCACTGCCGTGAGCAACTGCACCTTTCCAGCAGTGTTATTTTCATTATGATTATAAGTGAATGGTCAGCAAAGAAGAACAATGGAAGTCTGTGCTCCATTGCATGCCTTTTTTTAGTCCATGAAGAAGGTGGCTCTGAAGAGGAAGGCGCTGGAGACCTTGTTGAGTTAGGTTATGCTGATTGTCAGTGCAAGTAAAGCAGCTCAGCTTCAAACTGCTGATGTGAAATGCATTTAATATGTGCCCGAGCTGTGAGTTGGACAGTGAAAGGTTGTGACAGTGAGGGATTAACCAGGGCAGAAAAGCCTCGTCCTGGACATGGACTGGGGAGTGTTGTATTTGCAGGAGATGACAGCGATAATTTGCTTGCTCTGGAGAATTCACTGTAGAAGTTGGGAACAGGAGAGGTAGGGCTCTTATACGCAGCGCATATCATAAATGGTACAAAAATACATACAGAATCCTGCTAAATGCTGTATAGCACACAAATATTTGTGATTCCGCTGCAAACAGTGGGGATTTCATTCCAGTGTCTGAGAAACAAGGCTGTTGCTATGTTTATGGCCTCTGTTTCGTGCCCCGTTAGTTTTAACCTGCTATGTGTTATTTAAGCCCCTATATGTCAGGGGAGAAAGTCTCTCTCTCAGTTACCTTGACTGGCCATGTTCCCAAGGGGATACGATAGGTTTCATTTATTTTTGTGTGTGCTGGAGGCGTGGGCACAGATTTTCAGGCTGTGATTTTTGAGCCCCCCAGCCCCCCATGGTGGGACCAGGCAACACCAGTGGGACCATGCCCCATCCTTGCTGCTGTGGCCACATCTTCCAGCTTTTGTGGTGCAAGGGAGTGGAAAGGGTCCTGAAATAAGGAGCCTGAAAATCTCACCAAGAGGTGAAATCCTAACTGTAAACATCAAAGGCATCGCACACACAGCCTGGTTTTTTTGCGTGTGTGGATGATCAAAGTGAGTGGGGCTTTGCATGGGAGGAGATTTCCTTAAATCTCCAAGTAACTACCTTCAGAACTCTGATCAGAAAAGCCTTACATCATTTCCAGGTAAGCAGACATTCGCTCTGTCCAGCATGTAAGCTTTCTATACCAGATAGACTTCCAGAACCTATGTTCACTAGGAGGTACCTAGGCACAAGGCACCTCTGGACTGAAGGTCATGAGTTTATAAGGAGTCCTATTTTTCACAGCATTCACAAGCAGCTTCTCACTACACAGCCAGTACAGGACTTTTTGAGACAGAGATTTATTTCTAGTTAATTTATAATTCGATGTTGATGCATTTCAGAAAACGTAAGTGTCATTACTTTGGGTTAGGTTTCTTGAGTGCAGAAATGCTGTAACTTACGGTGGAAATGTATATAAGGCCTCTGAAAAGTCCCATTAATGAGATGAGACACCACCATGTTGCTTGTTAGTACATTCTGTTTCGGGGTTTTGTTACTGCTTTTCATTTGCACTAGAGCCAAGCACTAGTATAACTTCTCCCTTAAAAAAAAACACTTCTTATTTACATTGCTCTTTTCAGCACTTTTTTGGTTTTCAGTCTTTGTGTTCTTTCTGAGCAACATCTAAAACTAGTGCTCCAAAACCCTTTTCACTAAATACTTGCAGTGATGCAAACCAGTATGCAACAGGTCACCTAAAGCAACTGAAATTAATAACTGGGAATGATCCGGTTTTTCCTTGAAGTTTTCTATCACCCGATACTGGCTTCCCCTTGGTTGCCTGTTTGAACCCCACTTTACCATGTTTCCAGTGCCTGTGTCTTTGTGGTTATTGGCTTTAAAGCTTGTGTAAGCTGTGTTTTCAGATGATTAATTCCAGTAAATGCTTTTTTTTTTTTTTTTCAGAATGAATTTTTCTAAGTATTAGCAATAAATTGCTACTCCTTTAGGGTCCTCGCTTCAGTGAAACTCTTACTAAATAAGAAAAGAGCTGTAAGATCTGATCTAATACTGTAGTTGTGGGAGGTAAAAGTAACATCTCCAGAATGATAAATGGGAAAAAGTTACTATACCCTGTTCTTACAAATTTCTTGACTGGAGTATTTTTAGGTCTGCTGGTAATTGAATGTCGTGAACATCTCCATTCACACTTTGAGTGTGCTTTCAGTAAACGTGTGTTCTTTTCCAGGTGGTGCTTGGCAGTTTGCATTTAATGTGAAGTTCTACCCTCCAGACCCTGCCCAGCTATCTGAAGATATTACCAGGTGTTTAAAACATTAAATTCCTTTCTGCAAGGGGCTTAAAAGCTGTTCCTGAGAGCGCTTACGCTCTAATTATCCAAGAAAAGGGATGTTTTGTATTCCCACTGGCTTGCTTTCTCTTACAGGCTTGTGGAAAATATGTGATGCTTTGGCAGAAAAGGCACTGTGAAGTGTTTGGTCCTCTGAGCTCATAGAACTTTTTTTTATTATTATTTTATTTTTTTATTTTTTGTAATTTAAACCCAAAGTCAGGCTTGAAGTTGATTTTCTTTTTACAGAGATGCCTAGTGCTCAGTTTTGCTGGTGGTAACAAGATTTTGTTGTCAGAAAAATCATAGTTATGAAAGGAAAGTAAGGGGAGGAGAATAAGTATGATTGTTGATTCTGTGTGTCATTTGGCTGGGTGTGTGGTATGACGAATGTGGTGGTAATGAGGTCAGTTAGCTCTGCAACCTGCACCTCTGCTGAAGGGAAGGATTGCTTTATTTCTTGTGTAATTGGGTTCAAGATCTAGAGGCTGTATCTGCAGTAAAGAGCTTGGGAGCATTTTCTTATTCCTCCCTTTGTGTACTGTATTCCTCCCAGTTCTCTATCAGGTCCATGTTGGGGTTAGCCATGTTGTCTGGGACGCCGAAAGTCATAGCCCACCCCAGAGCAAGGGCACACTGGTATCAAGCTGTAGCAAAGCTTGTGGAGGGTTTGGAGCTCTGTCTCACCCTTAAACCTCTCAAGGGATCTCCGTGCCTTAACCACAAAGCCAGCACTCTTCACTTCTTTTTCTAGTTTCTTCTATCTGGTGCTTAAAGTGTTTTGAACAGCATTAATTGTTCAAGTGTATTTTTAAGAAAGCTTCACGTTTTACTGAAGAGACATCTTTTTTTCTTGAGTAGCTTGGAGTTAAGCTACCCCTTAGGGAATATTATTTTATTTTTCTCCTTAAAGGAAAGAGTTATCAGTTAGCTATATATCTCAGTGGTCTGTTACAGAAACCTATGTGTAATTCTCCTTCTGGGTCACTAAACAATATAACAACCCATTTTAGTAAGAAATCTCCATGCAGCTTTACAAAGATTAATTAAGCATTGCTACCCACAGGTTAGGCAAAGGGTATTTTTAATTCTTGCTAATGCAAGAAACCTTGGGCTTGGGAGCTTTCTGCCTGTCAGTAGTGGCTCCTTTGCTGGTGGGGCCAGAGGAGCCGTGTGTGAGCGGCGACGGCGCTCCCTTGCAGGTACTACCTCTGCTTGCAGCTGAGGGATGACATCGTGTCCGGCCGGTTGCCCTGCTCCTTTGTCACGCTCGCCCTGCTGGGCTCCTACACTGTGCAATCCGAGCTTGGCGACTACGACCCCGACGAGTACGGCAGCGACTATGTCAGCGAGTTTCGCTTTGCGCCGAATCACACTAAGGAGCTGGAAGATAAAGTGATCGAGCTGCACAAGAGCCACAGGTAGGTGGGTGGAGGCTGTAGCCTGCCTTCAGGTACGTCCTGCAGCAGAAGGAAATGCTGAAACCTGTTGTGGCAGCATGAAAGATAGCAGTGCTTCATCTCTGATAGGTGCTGTGCTATCTAAGGATACAGCTTCAGTTGTGACAGGCTGAGCATGTTTTCCAGGTGCTGAATTTTATTTCATATTCTGTTTCCTTAACATCGGTGCTCAAATTGGTTGTTTCTCCTCAGGGGAATGACACCTGCGGAGGCTGAGATGCATTTTCTGGAGAATGCCAAAAAGTTGTCAATGTATGGAGTAGATCTCCATCATGCCAAGGTATGGATTACAGTTCTTCCAGCTGGGAGCCTGCAGAGGTCGTCTTTCTCATGTGGCACAGTCCTTGAATTTGCATTGACTCCTTGATTTGCTCTGTCTTGTTGTTTTCAGACTGGGAGATTGGGGAATATATCACTAGTCAACATGAGGAAAGGTGACTCCTGGGATAAGCATAAATATGTCTTGTGACTGTAGCATAATGTAGCCAATAGACTCAAAGATGTCGCGCATCAACCTTCCATGTTGATTACATAACCAAATCCTTTGGGAAAAAATAGTGAATGGACACAGTAATGAGAAAAGACATTAGAAGCTGTCCGGAGAGTGATCAATTGTCATTTCCTCCAGCTACATTTAGAAATTTAATAAGGCCAAGTATGGTATCTTATCTAAATAAACAGATCATTTCTAACACTGCAGAGAACTCTGAAGCAATCATTTAGCAGTGCTGGAAAGCTAATCAGATTCATAGTCATACGAAGGCAGTGGCTGGTCTCTCTTCTGAAGTAGCATCGTTCTGGTTGACTGGAAGGGCAGTAATTCTGCCGGAAATGTTCTTCCATGTTGAGGTGGTTTCCCTAATCATCAGCAGGTTGATAGGAATAAAAAATGGTCATTCTTACTGTGGCCTGGGAGAACCACCTGCCAGCCTTGTGGTTGTCGGTGGCTTTTTTTTTTTTTTTTCTGAATAACTAGTTACTTCACTCTCCACTCTTCAATTTTTCTTCACTTTTCAAAGTAAAGTTAATGGAGGTTAACGTCTCTGAGGTTAGCAAGCATCCTTGGCAAATGAGAACCAAACAAAGACTCCTGAGCTGTGGAGAGTGCTGCATTTTTTGTAAAGGTCAAATTGCTGTGAGCCTGTTTTTATGCTGCAGCAGATCCTTTCAAGAATGAGATGAATTTGCAGCTCAGATCTTGAAAGGACCTGCAGCCATGTCCCTGGGGCATTTCATAGGAACTGTGCATGTATGTTACAGAATTCAAGGCAATCTTTTCTGTTCTATTAATTGCCTTCACTGAAAATGAAAAATCTGGGTATGGCTCAGTGGGCAGCACTTGGCCAGGAGGCACACTGCTCCTCTTCCTGTGTCTTGCACATAGGCACAGAATCTTGAGGCACTTTTGGAGCAGAGATAGAAATGGATTGGCAAATGTCACTCAGTAGCTTTTTTTCGACATCCTTTGTCCAACACAAAGAAATCTGCAGAAAAGTAACAAAGTGAGTTCTTGTTCTAAATGTGTTACAAGCTTTATTACTAAAATTTGCCATAGTATGCCATTAAGACCTATTTTTTTTTTCAGAATAATGGATAAAGGCTGTGACATTTAAGATAGGATATCCTGAGATAACCTTTCTTTTTTCCTCCTTACAAAATATCAGTGTCCAGTTTTACTTTTCTGTTCTGTGTCTTGAAGGACTCTGAGCAAAATAAGCTGTTAGGCAAGCCAGTCTGTCGCTAAGGCAATATTCTTCGTATTAAAAGCAGCATTAGTAACCAAATTGGGTCTGTCTGTGGATCAAGAAACCCAACAGTGATCTTGGAAATGGAGCTGAAAGTGGGTAAACTAGAATCTGCATGAGAAGTAGCGTTTACTTTTAATTAGGTCTGCCAGTGTGATAGGATGGTATCAGGCTGTGGGACAAGTGTCTCCGTGGGTGCCTTTTTGAAGTCATGTAGTGGCAGATGTCTCCGTGTCAGAGTCAATTCATTAAGGCTATGCAGGTATCCTAGGTCTGCAACAGATGCTGGACTTGCCAACTGCTGTTAAAACCAGGTCTCAATTAGCTAGCATAGGGCTACAATTAAAAATGTGTTCAGATAGACAGATTTGTCCTCTGGGCTGTCAGCACCCTGACAAAACCTCCAATTCATGTGCAGAGCTGCAGGTATGTGCAGCTCAGCATCTTGGATGTTACGGCAGAGGGTGTTGTGTTCTGTGCAACTGCATGGCACCCCAAAAAAAGCCAAGTTCTTCTCTTAAATCAGGTTTTGGTTTACACCAGTAATATCACATTGAAAAGCAGCACCTGACACCTACAAACAAAGGAAGCCTCGAATGGATTGAGATCTGCTGAGGAGGGGTGGAGGAGGAGGAGGAAAGTATTTCTCAGTAAGGTTTTGGGGAAGTCTAGCAAAAGAAGTAGCCCCTTGCATCAGCAGCTATGTGCCATACGTAGGCATGTGTGCTTTTCAGGCATATTCCAGGCTGTGATTACAAGCAATGAGACTTCAGACAGTTCTCACTGGTTTTAGAAGTTAATCTTTGCTTAGGAAATAGTGAAACTGAACTCCATGGAAAAGATTAATTTGGTATCTTCTGTGGTACCTCACAATGATACCTTATGAAAACTTTATTTAGAAAAAAAAGTTACCTTTCTGGGGTTATAACATCATTGATAGAACATGCATCCTTTACTGTTGAGTTTTTTTAATGCTGGAGTAACCTTGTGGCACTAATTCTGTGTTGTATCTCTGATTTTAAAACATCCTTTTCTTTCACTTCAACTTGTGCTGTAGCCTCTTCATCTGACCAAGTCTGCCTTTGTGCTCATCTAAAAATGTAATTAGACTTTCACTGTGTGCCTAGAAGATGACTTGTTGGGAAAACTAGCGGAAAATTATTAATTCATTTCATGGTTATCATAGGGTGACATCTTCATAACTGCGATTGTCAAACTTCTGTAACTTCAAGATATTCAAAAATAATTACCAAGGGACTCTGGCTTTAAGGCGGACATTTCTTTTCTCCAGCACAGTTAGGACTTCGCAAAATGAAAAATAGAATTATATGAGCTGGGGGTGATAGTAAACAGTGAAAATTGGCTTGAGTTTATTTGAAAGCTTCTAAAGGAAAGAGAAGTATATATTCTGTTCATATAAATCTGTTACTTAAAAAAGACATATATTTAGATGTATTCTAATAAGATTTTGGCCAAAGCTTTTATAATGCTAATGTGTCTGACCTACAGCTTCCCTATCAGAATGGGTTATAAAATGCACACTTAAAGAAATTTTTCTTGTTTAAATGCCCAGCTTTCTGCCAGCTGGTCATTTCACATGCAACAGCTGAGAAATGAGGAAGTGAAAATACTGAACGTAGGCACAAAGCATCAAAGAAACTACCAAATACCAAAGCCAAGATGAGGAAATTACAGAAGAAACATCTGTCGTTCACAAGGCTTAGTCATGGAGAATGGGTGATGCTAGGACTGGTAAATGTGGATGCTGTCTCACTTACTTTCAGTCTTGTATTTATCCTAATGACACTGAAGTTATTGAAGTGTACTATATGGTTAATATCATTATTTTAATACCACATAAAATGTTACTCCGTCCTTTTGGAGTTTTCCTATAAGGAAATAACTTCTGCAGCACTCAGATTCTTTCATCCTGGCCAACCTTACTATTACTTGTATGAATGCAGTCAGTGAGGTCACTGTGGCTGATTTGTTAAAAATATGTAGCTCAGGTGGAAACACAGTATACAAGAATCTAGAGTGGGATTTAAAGAGAGAGAGTATTGAGAGCGGTACTCAACAAACTACATTACTTGCTTTTCTAGGATTCTGAAGGAGTGGAAATCATGTTAGGAGTTTGTGCAAGTGGCCTCTTAATATATCGCGACCGACTCAGAATAAATAGATTTGCCTGGCCAAAGGTTCTGAAAATTTCATACAAGAGGAACAACTTCTACATCAAAATCCGACCAGGGGAGGTAAGGGCATCCTGACACTCTTCAGTGAATGGACCTTTTCAGAAATCCTATGCTCTCGTTGATTTGTTGATTTGTCATGTCTTACAGCCCTTTAACATTCCTCTTCATTTATATTTTTTAATTTGTGCTGATTTTCTTAAGAAAGATTAGGTAAATTCCTTTTTTTTTTTTTGGAGTCTGAGCCAAAATCTGAAGACTAATAGAAATGGAGCCCAACATCCATCATTCCGCTTTTTTGGTAGCTCCATGAGTTCAGCCTTACAGACCCACAGGAGCTCAAGTTCTGACACGGGAGGTGATGTGAAATCTCGTGCCGTGAGTGCCCTCTCGTGGCTCAGTCGGATGCATAGAAAATACACTGTCGGTAACGTGCGTATGTCTACATCAAATGTGGAGCAGGTGTTAACAGAGAAGTAAGATGATAAATCCTAGCAATAATCCCAGGAAGAGTTCAAGATTTTCATACGTAAAAGAGTGTCTCCATTTCCACAGCTGGTATACTAATCAGTCTGTGATAGGAAAAAGAAAAAAAAAGTCCCTTTTAGAAGTTGGAGCTATACAGCAGGACAGAAGTCACCTGGTTGAAGACTGACATTTCTCCCTTAATGCTGTACGGCACTTGGGAGTCCTGAGCCAATGTCTCTGGTACTGGCTTTAGAAGTGACCTGAGAAATCTACTGGGGCCACCACCATCACCAGGGTTTGAGCAGCTGTAGAGCTGTAATTCAAAATCTTCAGTCCTACATATTCTACCTCATAGCAGACACAGTCTTAGCAACCAACTTACCAGAATTGAGTTTAATTTA
>VXAV01008453.1:11327-45890 GCA_013399715.1 Alectura lathami | reverse complement strand
TTAAAAAAAAAAAAAAAAGAATAGCTGCTGATGTTCCCAACGCCTGCACTCAAGCTCTCCACCACTGAAATCCTGTTGAGCTCTGCTGGTCCTGGTATGGTACTTCCTGTGACCAGGTCATAGTTATTTCCACAAAACGATCAGTGCAGGATGTTTCAGATCACGTTTGATGATAATGTGATTCGCAATCTCGTATGGTGCTTCTACCATCTTTATCGTTTTGCTGTTTGCTACCGTGGCTCTCTGTCAGTTCCCCATAGAGATCCAGACTTCCTGACCAGTGCCCTTCTGCCTACCTTTCCCTGATCACAGCAACACTGTTTCACCTACTCAGCTATCTGCTTGTAGTCATCAACCTACTACAGCAGTTGTAGCTGCCACAGCTGTAACATAAATCTGCAGGACAACCTACAGAAGTCATTTTGTGTCCCCACCTAACCCTTTCAATTACCTGGTCTTCTTCTCATTCTTCCCAGGAGGTAAATTAGCTAAAAACATTGTAATTTACTAACTCTAGTTCTTTCACTGCCTTTCTCCTTAATGCAAGGCTGTGTGAGACCAGATCAGTCCCAGGAGACTATTGCTCCCCTCCAGGCTATTATCAGGTTTCCCACTGTTCTCTAAAGTGGTGAAGTTAAAATAACAGGGTTAAAACAATTAAGTGTTGTTTGTTTGTTTGTTTTCTCAAAAATCTCCCAGGTTCTAACTGATCTTTTTTTTTTGATACTATAGTGTATAAAGTATCATGGTCACTATCTTGCTCATTATCTAGCTTTTCTCCAAAAAACAATCCCGAGGGCTGCCTGTGATTACCACTCACAGTTTCCTTCCCAGAGAGTAGTCTGTGGAATATGTATGTATATGGTTATATACATCAGCACATACTTCACCCTTGCAGTGAGATTATATAGACAGAGGAGATCAAGATGAATCTGTGTACCTGTGCACACTGTCTAAATACAGATGGACAGCATCAAATATGTACTTTTTCTTTTTTCCTACCTAGTTTGAGCAGTTTGAAAGCACTATTGGGTTTAAGTTGCCAAATCATCGTGCTGCAAAGCGCTTATGGAAAGTATGTGTTGAGCACCATACATTTTTCAGGTATGTAGATTTATTTTCCTAAGGGTGTGCCATAAAATGCAACAGAAGAAAAAAAAAAACAATACTGTCAGCAGAGACAAAACCCTTCAAATCAAATTGTCTTTTTGATCAAGAAGTCCCTCTGAGCAGACAAGGGAAGGTTATTGCTCCTTACAAATACTAAATGTGTAAAATCTCCATATGGTTCTTACCTTGCTTTATCTGTGCTATGATAATGTCACTCAGTATAATTAAAAAGCCAAAAGACTCTTCTGCACATATATTTGTCTGTATAGGTAGAATAACATGTATGGAAAGGTACCAGGAGACAGGTGTAAGAGTGAGAAAAAAGGAGATTTTGACTTAATCACTTATGAAAGTGCAGACAGTAGCTGGTGGTGTATTTTTTGGTCACGCAGAATACTCAGTCCATAGCTGAGATTTTTATATTACTAGGGAATTTTGCAACTATGCATATGCAGCCATGTTTTTGACATCTAAGAAGACCTGAGAAAAGTTTGATATAGTGGAATAAATGCAGTAACTAGTTTATGCTGAGATAATCACCAAAGAGTTGTTTAGCAATGGAAACCATAAATGAAATTGTCAATGGCATGAAAGTGTGTTCAGTGCTTAAGGTTCCCTCACAAGATGTTTGGGAGGAGTGAAGGATTTCTCTCCTTTTTCTAAACTATTGATTCGAGCTGTCTGTATGTTTATATGAAATGTCAACTTTGTATATATCACAAGATCTAAAAAAAAAAAAGTTGTGCTTTTTTGGGTGTTTTCTGATCTTAACAGAAAATCAATTTCTAAAGCATAAATTTCATAGCAGGAGAATGGATTCTTCAGCAAACTCCAGAGCCAAAATACAGACGGTGGGAAGGCTCTAACTTGAAAAACATTTACATCCCTGTGAATGAATATGGCGCTGCATTCTTATCTCTTTAGCTAAGTGATGTTGTAATGTGGTATGTGGGGCATTACTTGATCCCTGTGTAGACGTATGAGATGGAGGTCCCAGTGGGTAATGGTCTTCTCCCTTCTGCAGAAGTAGTAGGCTGATGTGGAGGATGTGGAGTAATCCCTATACGCTCGGTGTGTTTTAGGCTCCTTCTGCCCGAAGCACCTCCAAAGAAGTTCCTCACGCTGGGCTCCAAGTTCCGCTACAGCGGCAGGACGCAGGCTCAGACGAGAAGAGCCAGCGCGCTCATCGACCGTCCTGCGCCTTACTTCGAGCGCTCTTCTAGTAAACGTTACACTATGTCTCGCAGCTTGGATGGGGGTAAGGTCCTCTTCATTGACTTGGTTAGTCACGATGGTCACTGCTTTCAGTTAGATCTAAACCTCTTGTAATCTCATATCCCTTGAGCTTCTGCTGAGAGGAGAATGTGAGTACCTGCACGTTCACTACGTACTGGGGATGGAGTTTGTGCCCTTATGCTCCTAATGGCCTGTGCAGCATACGGTTCGTGTGGGAAGCAATGCACAACTTACAGTTGTCTGCATAGCTGGACTTCGAAATTAGGTCCATGAAGTCTTGCAATGGCTATGTTCACCTGGGCAGTAGAGGGTAAAGTAGTAGGGATGTGTCTCAGATGAAGTGAGCAAGGCATCAGGTGGCTCTGCAAAGTTTGCTGGCTTTTAACAGGGCATCTTCTGTGTTGTCATGGACCCTTTTTTGAAATGACTGGCTGTGGTTGTTTCTCAGGAGCCACCACCCACTTGGGAAGCCAAGGAAACCCAAAGAGATGAGCAGGAAGTCAAGTCCTTGCCCCATGGCTTCCACTCCCTTCCAGGAGGGAGAAAATGGACAAAGACCTGACAGAGTGTTATGGGGGAAGTAGCCCACAGGTTGCCACAAGCAGGATGCAGATAAATACTGTCCTAACCTTACTGCTGCTGAAGTTTGCCTGGAGAACATTTTGGGAGCCTGCTTTTCACTGGCCCCTCTCAGTAGCCTCACCCCTGCAAAGCCCTTTCCTGCTCAGGTAAAGAACAGGGTACCCAAATCTGCCAGGCTGGGCTTTGGCCGCCAGAACAAGTCTGGCTTCAGTGCTTTGGCAGGATTTACATAAGTAACTGTTTGTGTTTTGTTTAATTTGACTTTTGTTTTTCCTATGCAGGTTTTTCATTTAAGTATGTATTTGAATTCATAAATGAGTTGTTTCCCTTCATAGAGTAGTAACGCTTGCTTCTGGTTACCTAGCATCTTAGTCTGACAAGTCCCAGCAGGTTTTTTACATAAATCACTTTTGAGGGTGTAAGATGGAAAGTAACATATGTAGGTTAATAGTAGGTCCTCCCTCCTCTTGTCTTTCTCGGTGGTTCATGGAAGCCAAGGTTTGCTGCTCCTCTAGATTAGACCAATGTGTGATGGAGAGTCTCAGCTACTTCATCAGCTCTTATTGTCAGCTATTCAGTAAAAATAGGATGCAATTTATTTTTGTAGGAAAAAAAATATTGAGACTAAATTTAGAATCACTATGGTTTAAAAAAAAAAAAAAAAAAGTGAATTCTCCTGCAGAATATCACCAATGAATTGCAATGAATATAGCTGATGATGGGGACGGGGAGAAGCATTAATTTAAAAGTACTAGTGACAAGCCTTCTTTTCTCCCCCTAAAGGTGCTGCTTGTCTTTAATTATTTTGGAATCCTCTAATCCTGATGTGCTTCTTGCTCGTTACCAAGCAACTGGTGACCTGATTGCTGTGCATGTGTCTCAAAGCAGAAATTACCCTTCTGCACTATTTTGTTTGTAACATCTAAACAAGATGTCTCCCTCTACTTGTTTTGCTTTCTCCTACCTCCGAAGCTCATTCCCAAGAGACAAGATATCTGAAAGCTTTTCCTAAGCATTTGTTAGACTCTGCAAGGTTTTTATTATGTTAATTTGCCTAAGTGCAAATAGGGAAAAGAAGAGTTGTTTTTTTTTTTTTTTTTTAATTCATGATTATGATTTGTTCGCTAATGTTGTTACTGTAACACAAACATGTCAGTAGTGTTCTGCATCATGATTCCACTGTGGTCCTGCCCTGTGCTTTATTGCACATGCAAGTAACTTTGCACATTTGTATAGTCCTGGAGAATCAGAAATCAGTTACATGGAGTGAAGAGCATGATCTAGGTATATATGAATATTTTGGATACATTCTATCTGTAAATTTACTCTTTATTTTGAAATCCTAAATATATAATTAAGTTTGCTGAATTATCAAGCATTTACATCCTAAAATATTCTGGTTTTGTCCATTGAATTGAATGCCATCACTTTTCAGAATTTTTGAGGATAGTGAGCTCACCTGACTGACAATTTAATTCTTGATAATAGAAAGATCAAATTTCTCGATTCTTACGCATGTGTGTTAGATCAATATCATCATTTCCTGATGTGCAGTGCATTGTTTACCCTGCATTTGATTCATGCTGCTCTATTTTGGCAGATTTAAAAAAAAAAAAAAAATACAACAACTCTTCCATTCCCATGGCTGATGTCATAGCTGTTCTTCCATATGTTTCCTGCCTGATATATATAGTAATGCATTCATTTTTTCTGATGTTTTACTACCGTAGCAATGGCTTGCTAACATTTAACAACTGTGTAATGCACACATTAGCTACAGTGATGTGTGTATACACATCCATAATATATGTTTATGCATATAAAAGCTATAAACTTTATTTCAAGTAAACAATTTATTTAAATGTATGCACATGCTTTTGGTTTTCTGACACATGACATAGTTGTGTTTTCAGCAATATCTGAATG
Organism: Alectura lathami; assembly: GCA_013399715.1. NCBI lineage: Eukaryota > Metazoa > Chordata > Aves > Galliformes > Megapodiidae > Alectura > Alectura lathami. Next base: position 41,036 of record VXAV01008453.1, on the reverse strand, counting down.
TTTTACTAACCCAGCTTTTTAATTTTATGCAGCTTCTCCACAAAAACTATTTCAGACTTTACCTCTTTAAATATTTGCTTTTAGCATCAGTGAATGAAAACCATGAAATGTACATGAAGGATTCTGTGTCTGCTGCAGAGGTTGGTACTGGCCAGTACGCCACAACAAAGGGCATCTCTCAGACCAACTTGATAACCACTGTGACTCCAGAGAAAAAGGCAGAAGAAGAGAAAGATGATGAAGAGGGGAAAAAGAAAAGAGCAGAGGAAGTCACCCCAGTCTCAGCAGTACGCCATGACACCAAGGTAGAGTTTTTAGGGTTTTTTGTTAAACTGACCTGCCTGGAGTGTGCTTGGAGCAGCGAAGAGTTGTTAGGGAGGGAGAAGATACCTAATGCAGTAAGAAAAACATAGACTATACAAAGTTGTATATGTGTGTATATACATGTCTGGAATCAATGCTTATATAGTCATTTTGCATTTCATGTGATGCAAAAGCCAATTCCTGCCTCGGATTTTTTTTTGAAAAGCAAATCCATGTAACAGTTAGTGCAGCATGGTTTTTTTGCATAGCATTCAGGAGCTCTGTATGAAATATCCAAAAATAGCCAAGAAGTGTATGTTTTGCTCTTTTGGTCTTCAGTTGTATTTTGACTTTAGTGTGGGCATCATGTTTTTTTATATTTTTGACAGGGCAACAAAGTAGTTCTGTGTCCTTGTACACAGCTCTGTGCTTTAAACTATTGTATTTTTCTCAGTTCCTTCTCACTGCGTTGTGTTTCCCTGCATATATTTCAATGAGCATTTTTTCCTATTAACTTTTGGCTATTAACATACTATTATAAGCTAATTTTCTGTCTTACAAAAGCATTTACTTTCTTTTGAAGTTTTCACTGAAGAAAACCGTTCTTGTTGGTGATTCTCTACTCATTTGTTAAATTTGATTTGCCTGTCACCATCCCCAATCCTACCACCACCACTGCATATACGTAACACACACAGCTGTGGATTATATCTACTGAGACATTAAGGAGGGGTAAATCAGAGGGACAGAGAAGATGCTGAATTTCAGAGATTGATAGAGAAGAGAAATAAGGTAGAATCAGAAAAGAATGAATGCAGACTGTCCTGTTTCTTACACATTGAGGAGGGAAAAAAAGAAATATTGAATCAAGGATGTCATTCAAAAAGTGTGCTAAGGAACGTACATGCTAAACAAGATTTACCCTCTTCATTTATGAGGAAAAAATTTAAAACCTTTATACAAAACTGACCGTGAATGCAAATCTGAGAGCCTGAACTTCCAGCCTTATCATATAACGAGGTACCTAATGAAAGGTACAGGTCCTCAAGTAAAGAGTTGCAATTAAGGTACAAAAATCAGAGTGGAGCTGAATTACTGAAACTGTAGATGAGGAAAGATTTTCTACAGTTGTAGAATTAAAACAATAATCTCTGTATAATTTAACTTGGTTCTCTTTGAAACTCTTTCTGCATAGAGCAACATGAATGAAAATCAAATATGCAGAAAATATCCAATTGAAACTAATTGTGTTCCAAATGTTTGTTAATTTATGTCAATGGAGAGGTTCAGCTGCATTTCAAAGATCATAGATGGCTAGAAATAGTCGGCTTTGTTTTAGGAAAACATTGCAGTGGTACTTACACACAGATGAGTGGCTTTTACCCACCAGGAGATGGGTTCTGTTTAAGCCATCTCTTAACAAAGCTTCAGTCCTGTAAGCGTAGAGGGATCTTAGTCCTGTTTCCCACTGGACCTGCAAAGAGTTTGTCAGTTATTTTGAAGAGAACAGGGTCTCTGGAAACACAGGGCAAGTTTGAAATCACATTCCTGTTCCAGCATATATATGTAGGTTTGCACATTTTCCACTAGGACATTTTTTCTTTGTTTTATCCATATGTGTTTAAGCACCAGAAGTTGTTCTAAATGTCAATGCTGCAAAGATGTCCATAAGTGAATAGTCTGCATCAACAAAGAAGAAAGATATTTTGGCTTTTTTTGTCTTTACAAATGAAGAGAAGTTCTGTATATTTAGCTCATGTAAAGTCCTATGAGTCCATCAGCATTAGATTTTGGCTCGAGTTTACTGCATTAACCTCACAAAGAAGATATTTGTTGAAGTTACGCTTGGTTTTGGTTGCTTGTTTCTCGAATGTAAATTGCCTGAACTGATAGGTTTGTTTTTTTTTTTTATTTTTTTAACCTGGTCCAGTTAGAGAAGAGAGAGAACCAAAATGAACTCCTCTATGTAAACATTGGGCTGAAATCCCATTCGTACTGGTAGGATACCTGGTAAAGATTAGGCTTAGTAGCTAGCATTGACGCCACCTGTATCTAAAACTGTGATCCAGCTCGTTGGCTTAGTCTTTGCATCACCTGGTGCAGACAAGTGCCGTTTTTGCTTTGGATTCATTTTGCTCCTGGGAGCTCAATGTGAGTGCAGTTTGTAGGTTCCTCAAGAAGACGAGTGGTGGAGCAGCTCGGGTACTTGGTTTGGTCAAAGAGTCAGTTTGTCACTACACCAAAGTGTGCCTAGTTTGGCCAAAATGCCTAAAACCCATCAGCATTATGACAGGTCTGTGGTACTAGGGTATTTTGGTGGTGACTTTTGGTGTTTATATCTGAAGATTATTTTTGGCCGCCTGCTAGGGAATGTGTTGTATGCCAGCTAGAAGCGAGCACCCTCCTGAACTACATCTGGATTTTTGTCCCTGTTATCTTAAAGACCTGTTGGATGCCCTACAAGTGTTGCATTAGAGCAAATCCTGCTTGATGATAGTGGATACTATTCGCACTGTAGTAGAATTAATAGCAAAAGCATTTTTGCCTTTTTGCCTCTTAACTAGGGGCAAAGAGTAGCTTTTTGACTCCAGAGGAGCTTGTCTGTGCATGATATCAGTCTGTTGGGGTGTGTTGTCAGTGGTGAGAGGTGGGCTGAGGAGCTGCAGCTTGGGTAGGTATCAAACCAACACTTTCTTCTAACTTATAGATTTCTCCCCCGCCAAAACCAGAATGTGTTTGTATTAGTTTTAGGACCTAGCCTTTTTTTACGTGTTGTGATGCAGGAATTTGGGCACACAGAATTTAAAATCTTTGGGATTTTAGTAATTACCATGGGCATTGTCCAAGGCATAGATGGGAATGATCTGGCCCCAACTCTGTCTCCCAATGACTTCAGTAAGGGCAGCATCACAACCACTGTTGGTTTTAGGAATATGCTCCCCTGTTTCTTTGTTGCTACCCACGCACTTCATATTTGAAAGCTTCTTATGATCTGTGCAGTAAGTGGAAATTGGCAGCACCTGCACATATGGCCATGAAGACTTTTACTTAAATTGTGTACTGCAGATGACTAGACAAACGCTGAATCGAGATGGTGCCTTTTGTGAGCTGTAACATTATTCACTAATATGTGTGGTGTACAGCATGGGAACATGCAGCGTTTAACTCAGTGAAAAGCTGTGGTGTTAAAATACTGTTTATAATTATATATATATCTTATTTATCATCATGGAAGAAAATTAACTAATGACAGTTTTCTTTTTGTCCTTTTGCTTTTGCGCCTTGTTTGCTGCTCTTTCTCTGTCCCCAGCCACCTTTGCTTGGCACTGACTCACGCCACTCCTCGCCTGGTCCCCATGCATCTTCAGCCAAGCTTCGCAGGAGATGCAAGGAGAGCGCTCGAAAAAAGCCATTAGGCTGCGAGTCACCCAAAGAGGGTGCTCCAAAGCACGGGGAGGCAGAGCCGGACTCCGACAGAAAAGGGAGAGTTTGCTCCAAGGAGCAAGACGTGGCTTTCGGCTATAATCAAAAAGCCAGCAAAGGCGGGACGTTGTTTTCCTTCTCCTTGCAACTTCCTGAGTCATTCCCTTCCCTCCTGGATGACGACGGCTACCTGTCACTCCCTAACCTCTCCGAAACCAACCTCTTGCCTGCCAGCGTGCAGCATTACCTTCCCATCCGCTCCCCCTCCCTCGTGCCTTGCTTCCTCTTCATTTTTTTCTTTCTGCTCTCTGCCTCTTTCTCAGTGCCATATGCCCTCACTCTCTCCTTTCCTCTGGCTATGTGCCTCTGCTACCTGGAGCCCAAGGCGGCCTCCTTGAGTGCCTCACTTGCCAATGACCTGAGTGACAGTTCAGAGGAAGAGGTGTGTACCTCGGCATCGAACACACTCTTTTTCGTGTTCAGTGCTTCAGTCCTAACCAGTGTTAGATTGCTGCGATAGTGGTCCTACTTTCAGAGCCTCATTTCTGTCTGTGCTGGTATGTTAGAAGGGATGGGATTTTTTTGGTTTGGGGTTGTTTTCAGTTTGTTTTGTTTTTTCCTTTTATTATTTTTTTTTTTTTTCTCATGTTGGGAGTGAAGCTTGGGGCCCAGGGTTAGGCACAACACTGTGTGTAAGTGGCTTGGTTCAAACTGTGTCGGCTGATGCAAAGTGACTTGCACTAAACAAATTGTCACCAGTCAGCTTTGAAGCTTGGTATCTGACCCACTAAGATCTCTTTTTTTCCCTATCAGATTCCCTAGAGTGTGTTAGAATAGCCATCTAAACCATGGGAAATAAGCGCAATTTCATGCATAATTCTATATACATGCATGTGTTTGTATATGTATATACATTATATAAATAGCTAGTCGATGAGCATCCTTGCTAGCTTCAAAGTGTTCAAAATTCAGGCAGGCTCAGTTTTTTGCAAGGGGCCATCAGCTGTAGTGCAAGCCCAGAAAACGCTTTCTGGTCCAGCAAAACCTAGATCTGGATTTTAGGCCTTGATCCCCTCTCTGCTTCAGGTTAAATGGTTTTCCCATGCTTAAATCCAACGTATAATTGAAAGTTCAGACTGGGACAGCTGTTGTGCAGCTGCTATGAGAGCATGCCACGTGGGCCCCGTTACCATTTGCAGTGTTAAGTTAGCACTGCCAAAATCAGTCCCTCAAGTCACCAGGTTTGTGAAGGGCAGATGATAAAGCAGCCGCAGAAGAAGAGTCTGTAGTGCTTCTGAGAGCTACGGGCATGATAATATATCCAGAAGAAGAAAAGGAGTCTCTCTAAGTAACAGAGTTACTGGTCTCTGTTTTTGCTGTTGCCTAGTTATTCTTTGTGAGCAGAATAAAATAATGAGTTCATTTATTCTTTTTTTCCCTTTTTCCTTCATCCTCAAATGCACAAAAACAGTTTTACTTTGTGTGTGAAAACACCAGATCAGATACTTGCAGGCCAACTGGCCATTTGTAAAAAGCTATATTGACCACATTTCTCTGCCATCGCACTAGCTGCCTTCAATAAATACGTTGTGCATCTGAATGTTTGTGAAATCTGCCACTACTGTTTTTCTAAGATTTAATGCAGGATTTCATTTTCTTTTTATGGAAAGCCAAGTGTTGCTTCCATTTATCTTGTAAAAACATTGTCTTTAGATGCTTTTGGCTCTGTAATGCCTAACAAATAAGTAATAATATGCAATTTCTGATAAAAGGCATCCAAAATTTTGCTGTCTTGTTTCATGTCCTCACTTTGCGATGGCATTTATGTCTCAATTTGCATTAGCTCTGCACTTGGATTAATCTAATAGCAATAACAGCGTTAATATAGTGCCAGCTCCAGAGGCAATAATGAGGCACTGTTTATGTAATGCATTTTCTGCTCTTCTTTCAGAAATGAGCACTTCTTTTCATAGTAAGTTAGGAAATGTTGAGCATAAAAATGTACAAAATAGACTTTTTAGTGTAGCTCTTTTATGATGGTGATTACTCTGGCAGTGCTTTCTGGCAGACAACACAGACTTGTGCCTAATCCAGGGGGTATTTCTTGTTCAAAATATTGCATGAAAGTGAGTATGTTTTAAACTTGGGCATGTCTGCATTACATTGGCAAAACAAATCACAGCAATTATGATCACAAGCTAGAGGACATGCAGCCACAGCATCTCAGGAGGTAGCTGCTCTCTCTTCCCTTCCAGTCCCTCACCTGCCCAGGAACACAAGCAGCAGCTGCCTGTCATTATTGCACTGCAGCCCCTCTCTGATTTGAGCACCACCTTTCTTACTCCCAGCTCCTGAGGAAGCCTGCCTTGCTGAGCCTTTTAATTCGCCATTCCCTGCTCTGCAATAATCTTTACTTCAAGTAACCCTGTAACGCTGACTTCTACTCCATGGCTATTGATTGGCTTGTTAGCAGACATGTACATTACAATAATCTGAGTTTTATGCCTTATTTAGGATTTCATTGCTGTTACGGGGAAAGAAATAGAAACTTCTTTTTCCTCAAAATGTGCTTCCAGTTCACAGAAGATTGCACACAGTGATGCAGAAGGCACTTACAGAGCTACAGCCAGTGTCTCATACCTTGTTCAGCTCCATCCTCCCCTGAACAGTGCACTTGCAGGGAGTCTGTACAGTAGAACAGGATCTGTCCCCTTCGATTTCATTAGGTTCTGCATTGGTACCTTGGTAGATAAGATTGCTATTGACTTTTAACTAATGTTCCCAATCTCAAGTTTGTAAATGCACAGTATGTGCCAGAGTCACATTACAATGCCTTGACACAAATCTTTTATTTCCTTTTAAATGCCTAGATTCTTTTTTTTTTTTTTTTTCTAAATAGGGGTGACATTGCATAGGGTATTTTTTTTTCCATATTGACATACTTTTACAGCTACTTATGTTACAAAGATAAAAGCTTCTTTGCTAATAAAGAAGCAATTTTCAGAGGAACATTTTGTAGCACTCAGTGAAAGCAGCTTGACCAGCAAGGTAGACTATTTTGGCAGTACAGTTTTATTTAAAAATAGAAGTGGTCCGTCTAGTGAGTGGTTATTGCTTGAAAAATTGCATTTGTTCACTTACTCGATAGTTTAGAATGTCTGCTTATTCTTCTGCCTGTCACACAATTGCAAATTATTGGAAGTAAGGAATGATAAAGAATAAGACAATGAAAACATATGAAAGAAAGAATCTTTATGAACCATTGCAGTTGTCAAAAAATTACAGAAGATAGGAAATTCAAAGTTAAGACTGATACTCCATCCATGTCTTGCATTAAGTTGTCTGTTTCTCCTGTTTCATGTTGATGTGAATTGAGGATGAGATGTATTGTCCTAGCTTTAAATTGCCTGCTGCTGTGACTTCAAATTATCTAAAGACCACAGAAAGTCACTAATCAAAACAAGAGCTTTCACTGGTGTTAAAACAACTTGTATGTGCCAATCTGGAGCATTAGGGAGAATAGTTTTCTGTAAGCTTGTATAACATAAAAAACAGTCATTTGAGCTGTTTTTTCAGCCTGTAGTAACCTACACTTGATTCTCTATTTACGTCTTGACACTTGGGTTCTCCATTAAAACATCTTTCATGGTCACTGTTCTACCAGGGCAAAGCAGGGACAGATCAGTCTGTGCAATGCTGTGCTTTGTTTCCATTTTATCACTTGTACCTAGTGAGTGTTGTGGGGAGGGAGGGAGTTACGTTTATTTTTCTCCTGCTTTTATCCATATTCTTAAATGGAATTAGAAGTGTTTTGATTTTTTTTAATGCCAGTTTTGTTTCTTTTTACTATTGGTAACAATATCAGCTGCTCTTTGCTGGAACCAAGTGGGATCTGAGCCCTACCATTGCTCCACAGACAGGCGGGGGGTATGGTTCTTTCTACTCCTTGGTAATGCAGACAGCCTCATAGCGTATAAATGTGGAGACAAGACAGCTTCTGTACAAATGAGGGGCTGAAAGTCAGGTGACTGTTCAAGTAGCTTTTTTTCTTTGTTAATAATCTTTTCCCCCCTCCAGATAAAAAGTCAAACATCACATTAATCTATATTGGCTAGAACAAAAACATGATAAATAATATTCTTTGCAAAAATGTTTTGGGAGGAAAAGTTTGTTTAGAAAATATTTCTTTTTTTTTTTTTTTTTCAGTTTTATTTAAAGCCACCTGGCTTTCTTAAGAAAAAAATCCACTATTCAAATTAGCCTTTTCCAGTAAAGTTTTGTTTGGCTTATAAATTTGTTACAGTAAAGCCATATACTGTGTACAGTACGCCTTGAGTCTTCCTCTGAGTCTGTTCTGTTTACTAATATAGCATTTTTATTTTGCTTCTTTGACTTGTGCGTGGTTTGAAGAGCAATGCTAATACAGTTCACAGGGATGCTGAATTTAACAGTTCCCCGTGTGACCCGTGTGTACTGATGAGATGGGTTTATTCTTTATTCCTGCCTTCCTCTTGGAACCTGGTTTCTTGTCTAACAAAATAGACTGACAGTGAGCAGACGGATACTGCAGCTGATGGTGAGACTACTGCCACCGAGGTTTGTACAGCCCCCGGCCCCCAGTTACCAAAGGGGAGAGCCTTTTGCTTCATCTCTCCCTGTCCCCAGGCATGAGTGCTAAACTGCATGTCTCCTCCTGCAGTGTAGGTCCCCACTCTGTGCATGCAAGCGCGAGAGCTTTCCTTGGCGAGCAGAGTTCTCAGGGCACCCTTCAGATTCATCTTGTATCTGTGTTTTATCAGAAGGCCTCTAAGCTCGCTCGGTCTTGTACAGATAGCAGGACAGTGGCAGCATCACCCGTGCAAGCATTGCATACCTGGTTGGCCATGTCCTGTTTTTTGCTGTTTGCTTCTTTGCTGTTATAACCTGCAGCCTGTTTGGGAGAAGGAGTGGGGAGAAGGAGATAAAGCAGTGTTGTCAAGTTTTCTGAAAAAAGGTATTTCCAAATTATAAATACCTTCAATGCAATTAATTTCATGTGTCATCTTCAAAAATGCATAGGTTGCAAACAATAGTCCAGGTATTGTCTTCATATGTGGAACATTAAAAATTGAGTTTTTCTTGACCGCAATAAGCTTCATATCCACAACACAGTATGTAGGCTGTGCGGGCAGATTCAACCCTGTGTGACTCAGTGAAGTGTATATAATGCTTTCATAATTAATACGGTTGCAGCTGCAAACATGAGCTGAATTTGGTCTGACATCTGGTAGAGCCTTACTGCAAACACTACTGTAGGTTTTCAGTAAGATCTCATTAACATTGCAGACTGTTAAAATTATCGTCAAGGAAGAGTTCTGTACATGCCACGGCAGGACTATTTGGCCTTGGCTGTAAATAGAACAGATTTGAACTGAGTTATGAAGTAGTCAACAGATAAAGATTTTCCAGTGGGTCATTTCACTAATTAGAACTGTATGAAAAATTAACAATAAAATAGAGGCACGAGCATTAACAGAATTCAAATGGAGCAGTAACATAATGTCTGTTGAGGCTAGTCAGGAGCACAAAATGCTCTAAAGTGCCGCTTGTACTCTATATCTTCAGGCTTTGAGTCATACAGAAAGCAAAACGTAATCCTAAAACCATGATGCTTAAAATGGTCAGTTTATTTAGCAAAAATGCATGATAATCTCCCTATATGCCATCTTTTTTTTAGAGGAGAAGATTTTGTAAACCTCAGTTTTTCCTATAGACATCTGATTTTCAGAAAGTCTGGTACACTTGCCATCTGAAAATTAAACCTTCAGAAAATGGGCTGCCTTTGCAGTCCATATTGCTTTCAAAAATTTGAAGTGAATTTTGTGTGTGTCCAGTTCAAGAAGACCTCCACTGCAGATAGGTCCTGAGAGAACATACGCAGACTGAATATGAAATAAATGTGAACATGGAATGGGACTGAGGTTAGAGAAATAGCATTTTTAGCAAGTAAAGTATGATTCGTTCTGTAGAAAGTGTTGCACATGTTTACCCTTGGTGTGTTTATGCAAACCATTTCCTGTGGCCCAGGAGATGTCATCATCCATTTAAGCTTTGGTATTACTGATTTCTGAAGAATTTGCTATTGCTATTTGGTCCTAAACAAGCAATAATCTCAGCAAGAAGGCCCAGCTGCTGCTCCATAAATAGCTAGAGGATCTATGACAGTAGAGTGCACCAATGATAATGGAAAATTAAATAATGGAAGTTAAATAATGGTAATGGAAAAATTAATGGGAAATATTGAATACTCCTTAGTTCAAAATTAACAGCTTTGAACAGAGGAGGCCTGCTCTGCATTAGGAGAACTGTGGTAAGCTAGTGTGTCTATCCATTTTACTTAAGCCCTTAACATAGAGAAAATTTGATCTGAACCTAGTGCACTGACCAACTTTATAAAGCTTTCTGTAATATGAATGGGTAAGGTATTTTTTCAAATCTTTCTCATGCTGGCAGTCGGATCAAGAGGAGGACGGAGATCTAAAAGCACAGGTACAGAAATGAAAGGCCCAGATGTTACTGGTGTTGGAGGTGTTCATATCTCTCAGCATGTTAGTGTCGATTCTCTGTGAAGAAATGTGTAGAAACAGCATTTTGTATCCTTTCAATACTGTGTCCCTTACCTTTCCCTTTCTTTTTCACTTTTTTCAGAATAGTCTGATTAAGCGAATACAGGGTGAAAATGTGTATGTCAAACATAGTAATCTTATGTTAGAGGTTGGTATTGGTATATACCAGTGCATGTGCATACATGTGTGTTAGTTTTAGTGGTAAACTGTGAATCTGCACTATGATGCATGACCTGTGTATTCCCACCTGCTAATAAATTAAGTAGATATTTTTTCTCAGATTATGATGACTCCTCTAACTTGTACTATAAATATATATATATGCGTGCGCGTATGTGTGTGTGCCTCCACGCGCATATGTATGTTTGTTTGAAGCCTCTTTATCAGGTGTAAATTGTAGTGATACAGATAACCTCCTTAAGAGTATTTTTATACTCACTTCTTCGAGATATGCTATGCTGTTACCTTTCAAAATGCCACATTTTCACAGAGTGTTGTGTTAGTGCTGTGCTCCCCGGCTCCCCAAGGTGTTACTTTCCTCTTTACTAACCACGTTATGTGTTTTGGCTCTGACATTTGGTCGGCCTAGGATGCATTACAAACTGCTCTATTCTTTTAAAACTATCTAGGACCTAGACAAAACCCAGGAAGATCTGATGAAACATCAGACCAATATAAGCGAGCTGAAACGAACCTTCTTGGAAACCTCCACAGAAACGGCTGTGTCTAATGAGTGGGAGAAGAGGCTTTCCACATCTCCCGTTCGGCTTGCAGCAAGGCAGGAGGAGGCTCCTATGATTGAACCGCTAGTGCCTGAAGAGGTCAGCGTGATCTGAAAGGCTTCATGATGTATTTGTGCATTCACTTTTACTTACAGTAGCTCTCAGGAGATGTTAGAGGCCGCCCCATATTTGCAGGTGCTCCCTTTCCTCAGGACACAGGCTCTAGCAGCAAACGTAGAAGGAAGAGCAGATAGCTTGTAGTTGTATATATAGGCAGAGTGCAAAATTCACTGCAAGCCACCTGGCAGAACTGGGTCTCTGTAAGGGTGCAAACAGCAGGCTTCACTACAGGTTCGCTGAGCTTGAGGAAGTCTGGCCATGCATGAAAGAAAATATGACGGTGATAGAGGGAAAATTTAAATAATGGTGACTGCTTGGGAGCAGTGGTGTGGCATAATGTCTAGGGGTACAGTACCAAGCCTGACAAGAAAATGCAAAGTAAACGGCAGAGCTCTGTGAGGCTTTGAAGGTGAGGAAGAAATAATGATGATGATTGGACCTGCTTGGCCAGTTCTGTAAAGGAGCTGATAGTTGCTGCTGTCTGCTGGTTATCCATTAAAGACTCGGTGCAGATTGCTAAGTGTATGCATTTTCATGCCGTGTATATGCAAGAAAAAGTCCTGCTTACTGTGCAATCTGAAATGATTGCGAGAAACTTGCCAATAAAAAGCTGTCTTCTATTTAGGTTGTTGGTAGATAATGAGATGTAGAGGTAATGGTGTAATATTAATGTTGCCATAAAATGCATAGGTGTTCAAAACAAGCAGAGAGTGTCTTGGTTAAATCCAGTAGAGCAAACAGAATCCTGCTTGTGTGGCCTGCATGAAGGTTAATTTTTTATTCCATTGTGGCTATCTGATTTCTGTCTCACAGGAATCATTTTTATGTTTACCACTTGCTTTTTAGGATCAATAGATCATAGAATTATAGAATGGTTTGAGTTGGAAGAGATCTTAAAGATCATCGAGTTCCACCCCCACTGGCACAGGCAAGGTTGCCACTCACTAGATCAGATTGCCCAGGGCCCCATCCAGCCCAACCTTGCACACCTCCAGAGACAGGGCATCCATTGCTTCTCTGGGTAGCCTGTTGCGGTGCTTCACTGCCCTCCGAATGAAGAATTTCTGCCTTATATTTAGCCTAAATCTTTCCTCTTTTAGTTGAAATTCATTACACTGTAACCTATCCCTACATGACCTCGTAGAAAGTCCCTCTCCAGCTTTCATGTAGGCCCCATTTAAGTACTGGAAGGCTGCAATGAGGTCTCCCCAGAGCCTTCTCTTCTCTAGGCTGAACAATCCCAACGCTCTCACCCTTTCTTTAGGGAAGAGGTGCTCCAGCCCTCTGAGCATCTTCATGGACTCCTCTGGACTCACTCCAACAGATCCATGTCCTTCATGTGCAAGGGGCCCCAGAGCTGAACACAGTTCACCAGGTGGGGCCTCACAAGAGTGGCATAGAGGGTTACAATCACCTCCCTCACCCTGCTGGCCATGCTTCTTTTGATGCAGTCCAGGATGTAGTTCGTCTTCTGGGCTGCAAGCGCACAGTGCTGGCTCATTTTGAGCTTCTTATCAACAAACAGCCCCAAGTCCTTCTCCTTAGGGCTGCTCTCAATCCACTTGTTGCCCAGCCTGCATTTGTACTTGAGACTGCCGTGATCCAGCTGCAGGACCTTGCACTTGTTGAACTTCAAGCGGATTGCATGAGCCAACTCCCAAGCCTGTCTCCCATCCCTCTGGATGGCATCCTTTCCCTCCAATGTGTCAACTGCACTACACAGCTTGGTGTCATCTGCAGACTGGCTGAGGGTGCACTCAGTCCCACTTTCCATGTCGCCTGCAATGATGTTAAATAGTCCCAGTCGCAATACCCTGAGGAGCAACGCTCGTCACTGGTCTTCACTTGGACACTGAGCTGTTGACTGCAACTCTTTGAGTGTGACCATCCAGCCAGTTCCTTATCCACCAGACTTTACTAACATCATGCCTAGCTGCTCAGACAATTTCTGTCTTCCTCTCAAGCTACCTGTCCTTGTTTCCACCCTCTGTAGGCTTCATTTCTGTGTTTGAGTTTGTCCAGGAGCACCTTGTTCATCCATGCAGGCCTTCTAGCATTTTTGCCTGACTTCTTCTTTGTTGGGATGCATCACTCCTGAGCTTGGAGGAGGTGATCTTTGAATATTAACCAGCTTTCTTGGGCCCCTTTCCCTCCAAGTCCTTATCCCATGGTACTCTACCAAGCAGATCCCTGAAAAGGCCAGTCAGCTATCTGGAAGGCCAGGATAGTGAGCTTTCTGTGCATCCTCGTCACTACCTTAAGGACCTTGAACTCCACCCATGGTCACAGCAGCCAAGGCTGCCTTTGAGCTTCACATTCCCCACCAGCCCTCCCTTGTTGCTGAGAACAGTACGTTTCCTTGTTAGTTCCTAGTCTATCACTTGGAGAAATGATAGAAGGAATTTATCATCAGCACATTCCAGGAACCCCCTGGATTGCGTATGCTCGGCTGTGTTGTCCCTCCGACAGATACTGAGGTAATTGAAGTCTCCCATGAGGACTAGGCTTGTGATTGTGAAGCTACTCCTGTCTGTCTATAGAGGGCCTTATCAACTCAGTCTTCCTGTTAAGGTAGCCTGCAGCAGACTTCTACTGTAATGCCGCTTGTCCTTGTCCTCCATTTAATCCTGACTCATAAGTTTTTGGTCAGCTCCTCATCCATCCCCCAGGGAGCTCCATGCACTCCAGCTGGACACTGGCATAGAGGGCAATGCCCCCTCCTCATTTTGCCTACCTGTCTTTCTTAAAGGGCCTGCATCCTTCCATTCCAGCACTCCAGTCTTGGGAGCCATCCCACTGTATTTCTGTGAGGCCAGTAAGACTGTAGCCCTGCAAGTGTGTGCACGTCTCTAACTCCTCTTGTTTATTCCCCATGGTTCATGCATTCACACAGAGGTATTTAAGCTGGGCTCCCGATGAAGCAGACTTCCTGGCTGAAGTGACTTGAATTCCTTTGTACTGCTCTTCAGGTGCATCTCCTAGATGGTCCTAAAATTTGTTTCTGTCACCTTTGCAATGATTTAATGTGGTGAGGAACTCATCAAGATTGGATAGAAAGCATAAGTCAAAAGAGTCTTCTGCTTTCCCAGCTTTAGAGGTTGGCATTGAAGACTCATAACTCTCTGGGGAAGGAACCCCTGGATGCATACAGATATTGCATAGGATCACAGGATGGTTTGCATTGGAAGGGACCTTAAAGTCCACCCACTCCCACCCCCTGTGTGGGCTGGCTGCCCTCCACTGGATCAGGCTGCCCAGGAACCCATCCAGCCTGGCCTTGAACGCTTCCAGGGATGGGGCACCCACAGCTCCTCTGGGCAGCCTGTGCCAGGGCCTCACCGCCCTCTGAGTAAAGAATTTCCTCCTAACTTCTAACCTAAATCTCCCCTCTTTTAGTTCAAAACCACTCCCACTTGTCCTATCATTATCTGCCCATGTAAATGTCAGTCTCCCTCCTGTTTCTAAGGTCTCTTAAAGTCTTCCTTTTAGGGTAAGGAATGTTGCCAAGCAAAATGTCCCAACTCCTCTCTTCCCACATTATATTCATCTGTCCAGTGGCTCTAGAAGCATCTGAGAGGCATTGTAGTGGCCATCAGGTTGTATTAAAATACCTAAAAAGATTATTTAATGCCTAAGGCTTACCTTTTGGAGAGAGCACTAGTGTGGTTGGAGTCCTAATTTTGTTCCTGCTATCTTGTTCAGGAATCATAATAGATCCTACAGACATGTTTTTTGTAGATGAAAATGTAGATTTTCTGTCTTAAAAATAAAATTGTAAGTATAATAAACAGGATACATCTAACATATTAAAGATATAAAGAACTGTTGAAAAGGGAGTGTCTGGCTAGCTTAGCCTGCATCAGGGGAATGTGGGTAAGCAAAGATAACTATTCCTTGAGCTTGTTTCATGTCTTTATCATTTTGCAATTTTAATAACAGAATGTTTATTAAAATTCGCAAGCAGAAGCAGAGCATTATAATTAAGTAGGTTTTACCCTGCGGAAAGGCATCCTAACTTAACCGTTCATTTGGAAAGGAAAAGGGCAAGAGATAACCTGATCTGGTAACCCTCTTACTGGAAGAAAAGGGCTTACTTAAAAGCAGTGTCCAGTTACTATATCCTACTTGCATCTAAACAAAGGAATTTCTGCAAAAAATATGAGTGGATTTGAGCTATCAGAGCCTAACTGCCTAACTCTGGGGTGACTTCTGGCACTGCACTGTAGGTAACATCTGACATCCTTTTTGTCTGTGTTAAGCAGGATAGTTTCAGTTTGCATGTCCTGCTGAGAGAATTTGCCAGGAAAATCTTAAGCCATGCAAAGTCAAAATCAGCATTGTGGCATCTACTAAGAAATGCAGAGGCAGTCAGGATCCAGAGTGCTTTCACTTGCTTTGTGTGGTAGCTCATAATAGCCAAAAAAGCTGCACATTAAACTCAGAATAGCCACATTAAATGTGTATTCAGTTATGTTATAACTAGCTTTTGAAGGTTAATGTAATAAAACAAGAACAGAGAGAAAAATACACCTTTTCAAAATATGCTCTTTGAGTGTTTTGCACATTTGTGTTTGGTCAGACTGACTTTAAGCCTGTCTGATCATCAGTTGGTTCTCGCAATAATAGGGGAGATTCTTTGGTTTTATTTAGTAATGAGAATTAGTTTTAAATGTCTGCTGTAATAGTGGGCAGATAGCTGCATAACATGAAAACCGTCATATTAACCAATTCCTTAACGATGTTTAGTCTGGCCTGGATTGAATTAAACCAGTGCTATAGAAATAAAGTTATGCCTCTCATTGCAGTCAGGTAGATGAATTGTTTCTCCCTTTCTGTATCTAGTTTCTAGAAGTTCTGTATCTTTCTTTAAATGAGTACCTTTCTTCCCGAGTACAGGGTGGTACACCAGTTTAAAATGGTGCTCTTTTACCATGCCAGTTGCATTACTTGCGTTGACACACCTAATGAGTACATCTGCCTTTAAAGTGGATAAAAAGAGTTTGGCAGGAAACATGCTTTGCTCTGTCAGGACTTACATATTCTGGCCAAATGAAGAAGGTGACCAGCCCAGAATCAAGGGGAATGTCAAAGGGTGTCTCAGGAGTGCCTGGGCTCAAATGGCTTAGGAAATTAAGCATTACCAACCTTTTGAAGTTTCCCATTTAGTCAAGTTGCAGATTGATTCCCATTGTTCTTACAGCATTGAAAAGGCACAGATGGGGTAAAATTGATGTCATGCTGCATTGAAAAATATAGCAATGGCTAGCTTCCTGCACGGGAGAAAGATTCTCAGACCTCTTACACCTGTAAGGAGAAAGGGCAAGCTGAAATCCTTGCAGAGTGCACCTTCTGCCTGCTTCAAGAGAGAATGCTGCAAACTTGAGAAAGAGAAAGGCAGGGTGAGGTGGAAGGTGCTGTTCTTAGGCTGTGGATGGAAGCCACATGAGTTGGTACCAGACATGCCTAAGTGAACAACGTAAGATGAAATAAGCACCATGCATCCATACCTGAGTATTACTCAATTTGCAATTTTTCCTGCTGTGCAAACTTTATACTCATGTCTACTTTGCATTATCTGAATGTCCTGATCAGAGAGACACTGTTTGGAAACCTCTTTGCTGTAAAATTATTCTGTTTAATTCTGTTGCCTAACTTACCGTACAGTTAATAATTCACAGAGTAGAGAAAAATGATAAGCTATTGTGTAGTAGAGTGGACTATATGCCCTCCGTTTACTGAAACCATTTATTCCCCTGACATTAGACCAAAGAAGAAAGAGAAAAATCAGAAAAACTCATATTTTTGCAGAAAGGAGGTACTACATTCCTTGAAATGCAGGTAAACACAAAACATACTTTCTTGAAATGCAGTCAGATAGACTGGCAGTGATTTATTTTATTATCTTTTTTTTCCGTTCCAAAACTCGGGGTTTTTTTGTTTGTTTGTTTGTTTTATTTCATACGTTTCAGTGGCAGATATAACCTGGGGGCCAAATCCTGAGGAATGAGGCCCCTTTAGAGCTTACGTCTACGTAATACAGATTGATTTCTCTGCTAGTTACAACTCTACTTGCACGGTGCTGTTTGTGGATGTTGTTTGCAGTTGTGCATGCATTTCCAGTATAAGTTGCACTGAGAATGTTGTGATGAATGGGGCACTGGTGTCATTAGAATGAGTTTCCTATATGCTGTCAAGTGAATTCAGATTATGCTGAGTGATGGTGAACTTTGTGTTCTTATTGGTTTTTCTATTAGCCAAGTGTGATAGAGAAGAAGCTACAGGAAGGAGAATCTGCTGGCACTTTGGTTGCTTCTCATCAAATCATTATCCAGAAAAGTATCCCTTCATCCCTAGAGGTTATTTTTAATTCATTCAATTTTAAACAACCACATTTGCTTAGTTAAATACAGATGTTATGGTCTTATGGTCAAATAAGTGGATGCTGATTGCATAGTCAAATCAAATCGTAGTAAACTTGCATAAGGAGGAGAAAAGGCATTGCCTTAAGTTCAGTTCAGTATCGTTAGTAGTATGGCATTTACTGTGTTATGCTATTAAATTTAAATAATGCTGAAGGGGGGTGACATCTTCTAACAAAAGCAAGGAAATGCAGTGCAGACTACAGCTACATACAAATGCATACTATTCCAAAACCTCATCAAAAGTGTGTTTGTGACAACTGGGAAACAGTTGAACGGGCTTATTTGCCCTATTTTTTATAGTTTGTTTTCAAGTGTAGCATTATGAACCATTCTGATACATGATTTTTAACCTCAGGATGATTCCAGTCATCATTTCACTCTCCTTCAAATTACTGCACAAAAGTGTGGCAAAAGTAGTTTTTTGTGTCCACATTGTATGAGCCTCTAAGGGGAGGAAACCTACAAAGAAATCATACTTTGCCTAAGGTGACACTGTTTGTTTGATAACTGCAGTAAGAAGTTCAAAGGTAAATGTTATTATGTGCTTTCAGAAGAGGCAGCATTGATTTCTTAAAAGACTTCGTACTTTAGTGTTCCTGAAACAGTGATAAACCTTCAGATATTCTAATTTAGCTTTTATATCTCAAATATAGGGCACTGAGGATTGGGTTATTATAGACAAAATACCCTCTGAGGTAGTTGATGGTGAATCGAAAAAAAATGTGACGTACAAAGTAGTGACTGTGAGCAGTAAAGCTGGCATTCCGCCTGAGATATTAAAATCCAGTACCATCCTGATGCAGAGCTTTGAGGACTTGGAAAGTGAAATACAATCCAAAGATGAGAATAAGCAGAAAATGTTCACCCTAGGAAAGTCCTATGATACTGTGTCCGGAAAAATTGTAACCATGACAAGTAAAATTAAAGAGGGAGAGAAAACAGCACAGCCTTCTGTAGAAGTTCTGCGAAAAATGGAAAGGGAAGCGCAAGAATCTGTGAAAATGATTCCAGTAGTGGCCAAGTATGGGATTGTAGAGCCTGGCACCGATGAGAAGGCCGATGTGCAGAGCATGAAAAGAAAGCTGTCCGACTCCCTGACACCTATAAAAGAAGCAGAATCTCAGTTGCAAAGTCCTGAAGAGGAGAGTTTGAAAAAGACACTAAAGATGGACCAGGATTTGCACTTACATGGTACACTGGGAAGCCTGCAGCTTGGCAAAGCAGAAAAACACCTTGACAGTGAAGCTGTAAAAGCAGGGGCATTTGCCCAGAAAGATAAGAGCGTGTCTGAATGGAGATATTCCAGAGAACAGCCATTTACCATTGCTACTGCTCACTATGTTACTGAGTCATCTGCTTCAAAAGTAGTGGTAACGAGTGGCTCTGACTTCATGCCACGGTTTAAAGATTAAAGCATGACTTCTTTTAGGCAATGCCCTCACACTACCCTGCCTTTCAGTTCTCCTGCTGCCTGGCTTTGTGTTGACAGCAGCCAACCCAGCTTTTTTTTTTTTTTTTCCCTCATAATTTGAATCCGTACCACAGTCTAAAGCAGGCGTTGTATAAGGCTTTCAACTTTTCCAGTTTATTTAAAGATAAACCGTGTTCCTGAAATGTGGTATTGCTGCTATTGCTTGTTAAGCAGAGGGTAAAAAGGTTTGCTTGAAAGAGCAAAATGCCGGTGCTAACAACTATGCTTTGTAACTATTGCTTACTACAGCCGTTATGAATTTGCTCTAATTTATTTTCCCATTCTTACCTGTTTCCAACTTCTCTGTGCCCCTGCAACCTTCTCTTCCTTTCCTCTGTCTCTGCCTGTGGTTTTGTCAATTAATATCTCTGTGCATGTGAGTCAGCCTTTCTTCTGTGTATGACTCTCCGTTTCTTTGTCTATTTAGACTAAACAGTCCACCGGTGAAAAAACCTTGGATGGCTCAGATATCTTCAGTTTAATAGAGTCTGCCAGAAAACCAACAGAGTTCATAGGAGGGGTTACTTCTACTTCACATAGCTGGGCTCAGGTGGCCTTTTGATTCCATCCCTCAATGTTATAACTGCACAATGATGACTTTTTATTTTCTTTTGTTTCCTGTTTTTATGTGTAACTCAGAGCTTAAATAACTAACACATCGACTTGCTGTGCCTTTTCCTTTGTTACAATAGATTGCAACAGAAACTTCACCAAAAGGAAAAAAATAAAAGTGTTTTTTTAATCTCATTTCACTTTATTTTGGTCATTTTACAGGGTACTGTATTTTGCCTTTATAAAACTCGCACAAAACTACTGAGGAGAAAAACACTGACATTTCTCTTCACCTTTAAAAATTGTAATTCTTGTTTTATTTTTCATTTCTGCTCTTCTGATTATGTCCTTAGTAAAAATCCATCAGCGCGAGAGGAATAAATTGGCAAAATGTAATACCCCATTTTTATTTATGTTCACAGTACATTAAGCTGAGGAGCCGCTCTGTGTAGCGTTGTTTGCTTCCAGCATCGAGATTTTTTTCCTCTTTCCCTACAGAGAATAGACACGACAACATCTCAGGAGATAGCTTCCAGTGAAATGAAGCCAGCAGCTCAGCCACACCAGGACGCAGTGACGAAGGTTGTACAGGAGACTGTAGTTATCGAGGAGAGACGTGGGATGAGTGTGCATGCGAGTGGGGATCCTGCTAAAGTGGCTGGACTTGCACTGGATGCCCAGGCACAGGCAGCATCTGCGGTGGCTGCTAGCGTGAAAGGGAAGGAGGGCTCTGCTGTGACGGAGGGGGCTAAAGAGGAAAAAAAGGAGGCTGATAAAGCTGTAACCAAACAGGACGGCCTTGCTGCTGCTACTTCTCGTGAGCAAGTGGAGGAGCACAGTACAACAGTCCATGTTTCAGATTCTGTGGAAAGAAAACCTCATTTTGAGGTAACTCGTTATGAAATCAGTTATTGCACTGAGTTGTAAATGTGTGCAGTAGTGGACTAGATCTATTCCTATCATGGAAAGTAAAGAGTACAAGGCTTGAATGACTGCATCTTTACAGCAGGCAGTTTGTTTCTCCTCTTATTTCCTCCTTGCATGGCACCTGCAAGGCTTGCTGCTGGTTTCCATCCTTGGCAAAACGCCATGCGTATTTTTTTTTTTTACCTAAAAGCGCTTTTCATGCTGCAGAGAAATACCTAATTTGCCGGCTTTTTATGCAATGGATAATGAGAATTCAGCTGGAATTCTCTTTGGGAAAGTCCATCAAGATTGGCAAAGGTCCTCAAAGACAGAAAATACTTTTTCTCCATGCTTGATTCAATTGTAGGTTATTGTACTATGTCTTAACCAATCTGGGCTTCTTATGTTAACCCCATTAGCAGAATTTCAAGAGTTATTTTGCAGAAGGATAAAAAAATCCTTGTTTTTCTCTTTTTTTTTTTTTTTTCTTTTTCCTGAGAGATGAATGGAAAAGTAAGCCTGAACAGGATTTGTTCTCTTGTTATTCTGAGAAAATGTGTAATGTTTACATCTTTTCTGAAGTTTGTTTTCATGAAATCCAGGATAATGTTAAATATTGCCATTACTATATATATGTACGTACCATTATGATTAAGAGATTTTTTTCTCTCTTTTTTTTTTTTTTAATGCAGAGCACTTTTTGTTGCTCCTTGTTTTCCCATGCAAAAATACATTCTTAGTAATCCAGAAGCTTTACTAAATATACCAATCACTTTTTTTTGTTCACACAGTCGCCAGTTGTGAAGACTGAAACTGTCAGTTTCAGTAGTGTTTCTACTGGGGGGGAAACCCTTGAAATTTCAACAAAGGAAGTGCCCGTAGTCCATACAGAAACAAAAACCATTACATACGAGTCTTCACAGGTAAGAAATTCTGCAGAAGCCAGGTTCTAATTAACTTGGCCTTGAGGAACCCATGTTTCTTCATCCATATTTTAGTGTATATGCCTTAGTTTAAACTGTTTGAAGTTGTTCAGGTATTGAATGTTAGCATGAGGAGGGTGTACACAAGTATAGTGTACCTGAAGGTGGCTGTTGTGTCCTGATGTAGGTCCTTTTGAGAACATTGATGAAACTACAGGTTTCATCTGTCCTTCCCATGCCAGAGTCAGAAATACTGACACATGATCACCCTAATAGCAGTTATTGCCCTGTCACTAAATATTCTTTTTATGAAGACCAGTAAAAGTAGGGAAGTTCAGTTCTTGTCTCCCTCAAGAGCATGTTTTTGATGATTGTTTCTTGGTTCTCTAGGTGGATAGTGGTGCTGACTCAGAACCAGGTGTGCTGATGAGTGCACAAACTATCACGTCTGAAACCACCAGCACTACAACCACTACACATATCACCAAAGTGAGTCCTCTGAAAACAGGAAGCTTTTTTTTTTCAAGAAGGGTATATGTTTTCTTAGCTTCGGTTCTATTTATTTTAAAACATGGGCACATGCTTATAATCTCTGGGTACCTATTTTGGGTACCTGTCTTCATTCACCTGTCTTTGGGTATACTAGCTTGGTTAACGTATCATCCAAGGACTTAACAGTCCTGAAAAGTGGAAGCCCTTAGGGTGTATCTACACTACTGTGCAGAGACATTTGAATTAGCTGCAAATACTCTCTGAAACTGAGAGCAGTGTAGCCACATTGGCATCAAATGGTTCCAAGGAAGAAACAATTTTCCTCAGCATGAGCATGCATTGACAGCATGCATATACTGCTTTTGAGTCCTAAGCTATTTTCTCTGCACAGTGTTGAAATGATACAGTAAATCTGTATCATGTAGTCATAACAGGATATTCGGTCAGCTCAGACACTGTGGTTGCAGTGTTGTGTTGTGCTGTAAGGAGCTTGCCCACACAAAGCTTATGGCTGAACAGACAAATGATGTTGGGTCTTCCACGTTCCAAGGCAGCATCTTAGTAACAGGTGCTCCCTCATCAGAAATGCTATTTGTACAGTGACAGCTCTCCTACCAGTATTCACTAAGGACAGGATTTCATCTTTCTGCAGTGCGACTCACCCTTCAGTAGAGTTGCACAAAGGCTGTACAGCCTCTCTGTCCTTCTGAAGCCTCCAGTAGGACTTAATTAGGTCTTAAAATGAGCTGTCTGTATGTCCATTCTTCTCTTCATGGGTTGAATTTACTACTAATACCTGCAATTTTTGACCCATCACATACAAATCTCTCTCCCAACATGTACAGGCTGGTTAAAATCACAAAATTATCAGTGTTGGAAGGAACTCTGGAGAGATCCAACCCCCATTCAGAGCAGGCCAACTCCAGAGCTGCTCCAGTTGCAGTTCAGGGTTGTCCCCTCTATATGCTCTGTTTGAGTTTGTTTAGTACGGTCACATCTGGACTCATGATCATTCTCCAAGTGGGCCACAGCACTCTTTACAGCAAGTTACTGACATGCATTTGTCCCTCTAATTTAGACTGTGAAAGGAGGCATCTCAGAGACAAGAATTGAAAAACGAATAGTCATCACAGGCGATGCAGATATTGATCATGATCAGGTAAAATCTCTAAGATGTTCAAGGCTACCCTGAAGACTGCCAAACACAACATTTTTAAACATTGCTTTAAAAGATACTTTTCAAACTGGCATGTCTTGAATTAAACTGGATTGGTAGTTAAATCAGTGATGGTATATTTCATGTATGAATCATTTTCCTCATTTGTAAATTGTGTAATATCTCATGAATCTCTCCACCTTGCTACTGATCATGCATGTTCCACCTCCTTTTTGTTTTTGCCCTTCTGTGGTTTCCTTGGGATAGGCGCTGGCTCAGGCAATTAAAGAAGCCAAAGAGCAGCACCCTGACATGTCAGTGACCAAAGTAGTGGTACATAAAGAGACAGAAATCACACCAGAAGATGGGGAGGATTGACCACAGGTAAGAGGACTAGATGATTTTCCTAGGCATTTACTGGGCTGGCATGTTGCAAAGGTTGTTTTCCTACCATTGTTCACCTCTAACTCTTTGCTTTCTCTCACTGGCATTTGCAAGTTGCATTTGTGCTGGTTATCAGTTCTGATATTTGAATGCAAAGCCCTTTCAACTCTAAATGTCTTCATTTAACAGTGCCAGCTAGAGAAACAAAAACTACTCATTTGCTTTTGTTGGCTCTCTGGAAATTCCTCATTGTCCATGCTTTGATACAGTCTAATTTCTAACCCTGAAGTCGAAAAAATCTGTTGTCTGCTTTTATGTCATTTAAGAACAAACTTTTTGTTCTTAAAGGTATGCATTTTGTTTAAAAAATGCCAAGGGTAAAACCTATAGCTGCATTTTCAATGTTCTGTGCAGATATGTTACAAGTTAAGCTTTATTCCAAACTTGCAAAGATATGGTCTAACCTGCTTTTGATTTTTGTTTTGAACCCAGCGAACCCAGTGTGTCAGCATTTGGATGTCTTGGCTTCCTTGTAAAGGACATTTTATGTTTCAAAGCAGCATTGTTTATCAGGATGAGATGATAATGCAGCTTTCCTGTGTCAAGCTTTTTTTTTTCAGTAAAGGCATGCTCTCCAACTGTGGTTGGCTAAACAGACATCTTAATATGACTGTATTTATCTATGTGCAGAAACATGTCATGCATACTAACCTGCTATGCAAAAGCTGTTAATGCCAGCACCATTGCACAAATTGTTTTGAATGCTGTATGCAGAAAAAAAAAAAAAAAAAGCTGCTTGTCTGATTTGTTTAAATCCATAGCAGCGTATTATTGTTAAAACAATATATATTCCCTAATATATATTCCCTAGCATTTGGTGTAAGTAACAGAGTATGATGCACAGCACCTTTTGAAGCTGTTTTGCTCTCCTGCTTTTGGATATAGAGATCTAAAGAAAACTGAATTTCAGTATCTGTTATTTATTTTGGAAGATGGAACCAATCACTGAGGAGTGAGTAGCTGTAATTTTTGTGGCATTTTGCTAATTGTTTCAGAGGCAACGTAACGTGGCTCAGTTAAAAATCTATTGATGTCACTAATTCTTTCCATTGGCGTCAGTGGACTTTGGATTTGGGCCAAGTTGCTTATGTCGGGATGATACTGTGTTTAAATAGTATTTGTTACGCAAACAATTTGACAAAATCTCTTTTGCAAGAGAGTAGTTGTTTCAAACAATTAACTCAGTTCTCTTTTCTGCAGGAATAATCTAGATTGCATATGAATCCAGACATGCACACCCGTAGGAATACGAGAGCCTATATGGAGTCTCAGTTCCAACCTGACTGACTTGTATCTGTGTATGGAAAATTTCAGTACAGAAGAATTGATCTTGACCATTAATAAAGAAACTGGCAGAGATATCTTCCCATAGAAAGCAATCCGAATCAGCAGCAGTTAAACAATATTGCATGAAGCAACAATAAAATTACAGAAAAGCAGCATTTTTAATTTTCTTAAAATGTCTAAGTTTTCAGCTATACCTGCACGTTCATAAACAATATAAACAGTGATCTCATGTAACACATAAACAGTTCATGCCTTTCACAGTTTATGAAAGTCTAAACAGATTAAAATTTGTTAGGTGGCAAGCCTTTTGTTTACGGATATTGTAAATGAAGATTACCCCCAAAATGCTAGAAGCTGTATAGGTACTGTGTATAATGTTTTACCACACATTAGATGTGCCAATAACACGGTTTATTCAGTAAACAACTTGAATCTTATATTTGTTTCATCTGGTTTTATTACTGCCCGATAAACAATGACGAATCTTTACTCTTATCAAAATATTTAAATGCTTACAAAGTGTGCTTTGTATACCTGACTGAATACCTTATGAGGTAGTAATGATTTTAGCATATTAACTTTAACGATTTTTGTCAGCATTGTTCAGAGTCAGCTTCTGGTCACCCTTCACAGATCCTAACCTTGTAAATTATATGTAGTTATTTTGGAGAAAATCTGTATTTTACTTAGTTTGCAGCATTAGAAAATTATTAATCTGAAATAACCATGGTGGTTTTCTATTGATTTCCCTTTTGTTCTCAGAGAAGAAAAAAAAAAATCTGTTTCAGAATCTGGTGAGCATTTACTATCTAGTTCAGAGTCAAGCCTTAACCTGTACAGAACGTCCACTGAAAACTCATTAGTGTTCAGCTATAATACCCACTGAAGGGATAGAGTCCATTGCACTGTCAGCTGCATCACAACACATGGTGAATGTATGTTTCTGCATAGTGAAATAAAAGTGGTAAATGCATCCAAAATTGTATTGTTCTGTGTCTAAAAGAACCTAGTGTTTCTTATGTTCAAAACATTGAGTTGCATTTGTAAAGCACCACAGGTTTTACGCATCTGCACGGTAGACACATTTTGTCTTCGGTGGCTGACACTGCACTGTGCAGACAGTTGGAGTTAGCAGGGGACCCAAAGGGACGACCATGTTCACCTTTGGATAAATGATGTTTGCAAAGGAAAATAAGTATTTGGTTACTGCTGTTTTCTGTAGTTGAGTACTGTTTCACTGAGGCTAAATGAGGGATTTCGTGGGTTTTTAGAAAGTAAAGGTCAGTAGCCCTTCTCTTTTTGCATTTTTGCTCTGAAACATGGGTAAAATTCTCTCTTGAAAGTGTTACTTAATTTTCTCTTCTTTTTTCTCGCTCTTTTGCCACGTCTCATTGACACTCCCCTGGTAATTCAAGAGAAATTCATAAGTAATTCACCCTTCAGTCTGTATCTCCTTGCAGGATTGAAAGAAATGGATACAAGCAGACTTTTCAGGACATAAAGGGCCAAATTTGCCCTTCGTTGTTTACACGGGGCTACCGCTCATTGAAGTCAATGGATTTGTCTTCACTAGAGAGCAAGACTTGACCCAGTGACTTGTTAATAAATGTTTATTTTCTTAATTTAGAAAAAAAAAAAGAATAGTATATATAGAGAGATAACCTGTAGATAATAATTAAAAATTATATCCCAAAGCTAATAAAGCTTTGCCCTAAGTCTCTAAAATGTCATCCTTCCACCAGCCATTCTTCATGCCTTTAATCCAGAGTGCTAACTGTGTAACTCCCCATACTGCAGTCATTGCTTACCTCTTGCCTGATGAATAATGCAAAGGTTACAGTCTGTTGTGATCATCAGCTGACCCCTCTCCCTGCTTGCCCTTCAGATGTATAGAAGAGCATCTATGTCCTTGCCCTCTCGGTGAAGGTAGGCTCAGCTTTCTGGTGCTGCCAGCGCCCTGCGGCAGCTGTCGGTGGAAGGTGCTCACGCAGTGTCTCAGCAGACTTCATTCCAGGTTCTTGCTACTGCATCAGGAGTTCAGAAATAGACTCTGAAGCCATATTGATCTTCCCTCAGGTGCCCCTAATGTTGTCAGCTAAGAAGAAGCATTGTATTACCTCAGAGAGACGTGAGGCGGTTGCGCAGCTTTCTCTCCAGAGTTAGCGCTATATTTTAGCATGGCTTGAGGAGATTGTACTTTGGTGACACTGCACAGTATGTACGCTGTCTAAAGATATTGTATCTTAAGAAGTTTGTCTCCTTGGAAAGGATGCTCACAGCTAAGATATGGCCTAAGCATGTGCAAAATATGAGGAGATTAGAGTGGACATGCAAGGACATCTCAGTGCCAGTATTGGCAGTAGACCCTTGTTTGGGGGATGGTTCCTGGGAGCGATAGTTTTGGTTTTTGTTAGAAACTGTTTCTTGGGTTGTCTGCCTAATGCTGTGCCACATGAAATAAAAAACACCTGCCTGTTTCTACCAACCATCTTTTGTCTCTGACTCTCCTCATTTATTGTTGGTCTTTGTCCTGTGTCTTGACATAAAACAGCTTATAAAACAAGCCATCAAATGATGTGTTACTTGAAAGCACAATTACTAACAAAAACATCAGTACAAGGTACAGCTTCACTTGTGACAACTGAAGCCACAGCTTCAGCAGCATGAGAACTGGCTGCTCTGCTTCATTCAGGTAAGGGATCATCATGGCCAGCCAGAGCTTTGTACACAAGGCAAGAATCAATATAACCAGCAATCACCACCACTGTACCATTATAGACACAGAAATAAAAAATACATTAGGCATTTTTAAGGCCATTTGGAATAACATTACTTTTCTTTGACTTTTTTTAGGGCATTCCCCTCCCAAATTGCAAATAATGATGTTCTGTGTACAAGCATCTCAAAAAATGTTAATGGGCCTCTAAATCCAGAGGCTAGATCAAAGCAAGGAATTAACAGCCTAGTCCTATTTAACATCTTAGTCCTGAGGCAGATTTAGGCAGCTGGTGTGATGGTGAGGTTCACCTGTACAACAGTTCGTATCTGCTGAATTAATAGTTCTTCATAACTAATTCCTCATGGCAAGTCATCTGGAAAATCTTGCATGCAGATTTCTTACCTTAATCCAAAATAGGTAGGAGCGCACAGCCCGTTTACAAGCTTCGCCTTTACAAGATATTCTCTGCCATCTTCCCGCGTCACAGGTGGTAATAGTGAGGTAAGAAAATAGTCCAAATTCTTCAAAGCTAGGAATCAAACCTTATATTTTAATCTTTCTTCAGCTTGCATCCTACACTAGTCTATTAAAAGTTTTTCATGTGCCTGTGTGCTGAGAGAGATTGTAAGATTTTTTTTTAGTGTTTGTTGAACAGACCAGCAGCATGTACTGCATGGTTTTAACTGTACTACCCAAACAAAATGCTATTCAGCTGCCCACGTGTTGTGTCAAACTGGTTGGTGTCGTTTTGCTAAAAGGTATCTCCAGTCAACAAAGCTCAAACTAATATCAGAAGGAGCCCCATTTTCATTTGACTTTAGACATCACAAAGCATGAAGAACAGTGGTATTTTCCAAGGTACACAACTCCCAGTCGACAGTTCACTGCTTTGAGAATATGATCTACAAACATATGATCTACATATGATCTACACTTCCACTTATTTAAGGAAAACCCTTAATTGGATAATGTCACATTCCCAAGCCTTAGATCCACTTTCTCTTGAAGTATATAAAAGAATAACTACTGAAAATATATTAAATACTAGATTCTTTTCTTTCCCTTCCCCTTCATTACACAGAGATGCAGAAACTTGTTTCCAAATAGTACTGAAGCTCCTTAAATTGGTTCTGCTGATCTAATCTTTTGAGATCCCTTTGCAATTTATTTTACTCCTGAAACACGCTATCTCTAGTTAGAGGCTTTCCATGCTGATGTTTCCTGCAGCTATATGTTAATGAAATGACACCAAACCGACTACCCCTCAAGTGGAGTAGAAAAGGTCTGGTCTGTCCAACAGATCTGGAACTGGTTGAACATGAAGAAATGCTTTCTCTGTCTTGATGACAGGAGCTGAACTAGACCGTCTGAAGTCCTATATAGATCCCAAAGTGTAGTGGTGGTTTAAAGTATCTGAATGGTTGGTGATGAAAAATGCCAACTCCACTGCATGTTTTTTCAAAGAAAAAGAAGACGTGGGGCTCTTCTTAAATCTGCAAATTCCAGTGATTATATCAGCCTTACACTGTAAATGATGTTTAGCTCTATCCTTTTATCATTGCAATTATGCCCCATCAGGAAAGATGTTGTGTGTGGCTGGTCTGAGTTCCCTCAAGGCAATACAAAATGTCAGCCTTCCTAAGAAAATCTTAGTCATACACTTGAAAGGAGCATTATTAATTATGCTTCTTTTAGTTCTGTCTCATCAAGATTTAGGTTGAAATAAACAATGAGACATACTGCTGTTAGTTTTTATGTAAAAATATTTTCCACAGATACCTATATTCATTAACTGAAACCAGAGTGTTATGTTATCTTGGAACTAATGTTAGCTCTTGTCCATAGTCTAAATTTCTGTTTTCTGACATTTGATTCACCCCTCCACCCTTTTTCTGTCTCCCCTTCACCACCAGTCGTGCTTCTCAGCTAGATCTAATGGCCATCGCAAATACTGTTAGCACCAGAATTTCAAAAATCCTACTTTGAAGGCAGACCAATATGCTTATGTTATGCAAAAATCTCAGTCAGCTCTCTTCCATCACCCCCTGCTCCCAAATGCAGCTCTAACCTCCACAAATCAATGACCTCACCCTTACAGCTGAAACAACTATCACTCACAGTAAGTAAAATTAATGGCCTGGCCTTTGAGAGGGGCTATAATGAC
>VXAV01008451.1:81296-93058 GCA_013399715.1 Alectura lathami | reverse complement strand
TTATATATGGTTATGGATGAATAGATCCCCAAGTCTATGATATATATCTTTGACTTCAGCAGTGGTCTTGGGGGAAAATATCAGATATTTGGAAGGTAATGATAGCCTTCCAACACCTAGAGGCCTCAAAAGTCATAATACTAGCATTGAACTGACACAGTCCCAGTCTATTCACCAGGGGTCATTTGTAAATATACAGCTTTGTATAAAAGTCCTTAATTAAAAAAAATCACTATTCTAAACTGCAGTTTTTCCATACTTAGAAGCCACGATGATGACTATTTTTAACTGTTTAAAGAAAAAATAGTACGTTCTTTATATGGTCATTTACCTCCTTTTAATTAGGAGCAATTTTATGATACCCTAAACTAACTCTAATTCCAATCTAGCAGGCACAGGCTATAGCAACATTTGTATCCTTGTATTTCTAGGTAAGTTTCCAAGACACATGGTAACTTTAAGCCTTGATGCAGAGACAAATATATTCTATTTGGTTTGAAGGCTTAAAGCTCAGAAATTTATGTAAAGTGTAATAAAAAGGAAAAGTTGTTGCCATTATCATTAAAAGTAGATTTAACAGATTGAGCTGAACCAATTGCTTTTGACAGCCTAGAGGATATTTATATTTTCAGTGAACTTTTTATATCAATTTTTCATCGCTAAACTATTTACTCTTGCTGGTTTAGCTAGATTTTGACTCCCTTGATTGTTCATATGGGAAGGAGACGATGACGTTATATTTAATTTTCATTACTCCTGTGAGTGTGTGCAGTTTGAGATGATCAGTATGATGTATTCTGTTCATATCATATGATTTTAATTCTCTCTTATCCCTAAGTTTGTACTTATATTTTTTTATTACAATGAAAAAGTCTTCCCGACAATACAAAACGCAAAGCACTAGCAACAAAAATGGCACAGTTATGAAGAAAGGATGCCTTCTATATTAGAAGGTGCCTTTTCTGTTCTACTGCGTGATTATCAGTCTTGATCCAATATGTAATAAGTACTCAAAATTTCTATTAACTTCAGCAAAGTTCNATCAGTTTGGTCCTACTACGTTCACTGTTCCATTTATATTCGTCAGAGCTGATTCTTACGCAGGAGAGTATGGTGGAGATTTTGTATTAGACAAAATGTAGCTATTAAAAAAACTGAATTGTAAATGTCAAGATAAAAATATATAGTCCAAAAGTGCTTAAATAGTTTATGCAATCAGAAGCTGTAAAATTACCAGAGACTTTAAATGATCAATATAGCTGATTGGGTGAAAATCTTCCAAGGTAATGCAGGAAGAAGAGCTATGAGAATGAGACAGCATTCAAAACTACTTTGCCAATCTTATTGTGGGAAGAGTCTTTCCAGAGGAAATATAGCCAAAGTCTCCAGAGGAATTCTGGAGGAGGACGTTTCAGCTCATGTTTGAAGAGTGGTTTCGTACCATCCCATCCATAAGAATGTCAACTTGTTTCTGGTAGCCCACCTAATATTATGAGAGGAGGGTAGCAGGTGTTCTCTGACAGAAACAGAACACATTTCTCAAGAGTGAACTCTTACAGTCATTCTGTTTACTGCCTTGAATATCCAAAACTATCTATCAGTACTGCACATGCTATGAGCAGTCCCCAATTTCTTTGGAATATATAACCTGCTTATGTTTAAAGAAAGCATGTCACGCAGAAAGTCATCAGTGACAAGAGCTCAGATGTATACATAACAAGACTAACCTTTTAACTAAGTCTGTGATGATAAAGTAGACATTGAGATGTGTGTAGGAAATACACATATATGAATATCACCCTATAGTGCAATAAGAGAGGGAATAAGAGAGATAAAAGCAGGTCTCAAAGTCTCTCTTCTGCCACTGGAAAGAAGTGTAGGGAAGGACTAGGCATAACACCTGTATGGAAGAGCAGTGCTCACTAGAGAAAGACTGCCAACATGCAGGAGAAAACAGTATTTATAGCCCGTTGGAGCAAAGGAGAGTGAGAATTTTGGCAAGAGATAAATGATTCACGCTTCAGGCAATGATCTACATGTGAGAGACAGGACAAGGATTATTTAGCCAGAGACAGATGTAAGGATCAGTACAGGAAATACAGAAAAATAACTCCCAATCTTTTATTTGTTATGTCATGTCTATGATGTTCTCATTCCTGATTTTCAAACATATGCAGTTGGCAATACAGACCCTTTAAAAAATGTCAGTCTGGTATTTCTTGAGGGGACTGAAACCTTCCTTCAATATGGAAGAACTTATGAGAAAATGATACTGCTTGCTAACAAAATTAATCCATTCCCTTTAGGGCTGAGTAGGACTGAAGTAACCCTTTGCAATAATGATGTGCATCCAAGGTCTTTGCAATGCTTCTAGAAAATATGAAGTCCAACAAAATGAGTAGAAAATCTGGAGTGAGCTATGGACAAATGTGTATTTCTGGAACAACCCACATTGTTTTTAACAGAGTCTGTTTCTTTATTGGATACGATCATCTACTAATAACAAAATGAGAACATTCAGAAATGAGGCCAGATGGGCTAAGTGTCCTTCTACCTCTTTGTATTAAAAAAAAAAATGGTTACAGGAAAAAAGCAAAATTCTCTTTACTTAATGTGGACCTCTGTCTCTGGTGTGTAAGTCCTCCGTGTCCAAAGATAATTAGCACTTTATAATGCTAATTATTATAATTATGTCTGAGAAAAAAATCATTAGGGTGTAGGTCTGTTCAATGATTTTCAATTGCCCCCTCTATTCAAAAATAAGGTCATTTTTCGATTAACTAGTTTTAGAAGCTCAAAGATTGAAACTGTATTACAGCAAATCCTTTGATTGTTTATTTCCTTATTTAAGATATTTTACAAGACAGTAAAAGACCTAAGCAGGAAAATATAAAACAACTTCATAAAATGTAGCTGTTAGAAAGTTAACTCAAAACTTTCTGGTTTCATGCTACCAATATGAAATATTGATATATACTTGTCATTCTTTGATGTGAAGATGTGAAAAAATGTCTAATGGAAGAAGCTAAGAAAAGCCACCATCCATTTTCTTCTCTCACATGTATTTATTTAGAATGCCAGAAGAAGTAGCTGGAAATTTAAAGGCATAACTTATAGAACACTACTAGGAAATACAAATGTGGATCAAAAGCAAAATATACGAATTAGGTCATAGTGAAAACAATCAGGTGAACACAAATTTCCTGGTTTTGTTGTTCCAGATTATTTGTTTGTTTTCTTGTTTTTTAGTTTGTTTCTTCTAATTCAACAGCATTTGCACAGAGAGGATAGTTTATTTGTCAAAAATTACAATTTTCAATCATTTTCAGATGTAGTTTGAAAGCATGGTAGAAATTAATATTCTGACAGGTACTTAAACTCTAAAAGGTGGTGTGTGCTGTGTTTGCTCCTGAGTGTAGGGAATTCGTGATATTGGGGAGCTAGAAATTTTCTGTGAATGGATTTGACTTAATTGGATCGTAGAGCAGGGAACCAAGCTGGGGATTGCTTTTCCAGGAATATGAAAAGATATGGGAGAAAGAAAGGGGTGAGATTGAATAGGCTCTACTGCAAATGAAGTGAAAGAGGTGTTAATTTATACAACAAGCAAACAAAAAAACAATCAGGTGATTTCTAAAAGTGAATGTAACAATGTTGTCAATCCAATAAGCACAACCACTTATAAGACACTTTATATATTCTGGGATGCATATTACCAACAAAAAGCACAGTGTTATCAGCTAGCTATAGGGGCTAACATTAGGTATGTTTGGTGATTTATGCAAGCTTGAACTAGGGAATTACACTAAAAGACAGTTTCTGTTTCTGATGAACCAATTTTTTATTATTATTTAGGCTGAAATATAATATTGTCATACGTATTAGAGAGCAGAGAAGAAATACTACATAATTTCTGCCGTATGACTCAACTAATATTTTGTGATAAAAGTAGCTTAACCATATATACTATATACCATAAAAATTGTCTGATAATTTTCCCATGTTAAAGAAAAAAAAAAGTGTTTTGAAAACTCTGAAAAGCCCCGAGGGAGTTCTTAATTATACAGAGAACATGAACAAACAAATTCTACAGATTTGCTTTAAACCTTAACATAGGATGAATGCAAATGTTTTTGTAGCCTGTATCAGACAGTTTCTTACAGATCTAGAGTCTGCCTCGATTAAAAAAATAAAAAATAAAAAAGTTATGTAAGAAAATAGCATTTATCTCCCAAGGTTGTGAAGAAAAAAGATCCTCACTGATAAGGTCTCCAGATGGAAATTAGCCCTTCACATGTAATTTGACATCTTAAAAGGAAAAGTTTCCCAGGAGAAAGCAAGATATTTGTTGCATAGATTGAACAGTTTGAAAGGGAAAGGCTTAAATGAATTTTGAGAAGATGGTCAGTTCACATTTTCAGAAGATTGACACTATGAAAAAAAAAGAAATTAAATACAATAAAAGAGTTTAAAATAAATCCTTTAAGGCTCGTCTTCCAAACATATGTAGAATTTTTTTTTTTGATGTAGTAAATAAACACGTCCACTCAGTTGGAGATGTGCTGCATTTATTAAAACAAAACAAAACAAAATAAAATCCGCCAAAGCCACATCAACAAACAAAACAAAACAAAACAAAACAAAACAAAACAAATCCAGTAATAAAAGAATGCTCGTTTAACAACTATTTCAGAGAACAGTTTAAGCAAATTAAAGATCAAGTTAAAGTATGATAAAATTGACAGTCTTCTATATCCTTCTCCTGCCTTTGAGAAATCCCATTTATTATGACTTTTCACCATATATTCTGTGTAAAGTAAGCAAAGTCTTGATTTTGAACACCAATTAAAGTAATGGAATTACTCGTATTTTTAGTTAAGCACACTCACAAGCACTTGCTCCATTCAGAGCAGCATCCTTGCATCCATGATGTAGACAAAAGTCTCTTGACTTAAAAGAAACTGCATAGTTATTGTATTAGTATCTTGTAGAGACTGATCCAAATGCATCCAACAGTCAGATAATCCAAATTTCTTAGAGATACCCCTGATTCTAGCATGCTTCACTTTTTAAACACAATGGGAAGAAAAAGTAAAGATGTTTATTCCTTAGCTCTGCTCTTATTTTCCTTGGTACTTTTGTCTTGTCTTTTCAGGGACTGTTTTCACATCACACAACTCTGTAGGAAGGGAGTAAGACCACAGCACTAAAGATCCAGCCATATGTGATGTCAGTTGCCATCATGAATGTATTTGACAGTTATCAGCTTTAAACCACAAAGATTTATCATTTAAGTGACCTCAGTTCACTTAGTTTATCAGGGTGAACTGCTTAAATGATTGAGAAAGATGAACAAGACTGGATTCTT
Source organism: Alectura lathami (assembly GCA_013399715.1). Taxonomy (NCBI): domain Eukaryota; kingdom Metazoa; phylum Chordata; class Aves; order Galliformes; family Megapodiidae; genus Alectura; species Alectura lathami. Next base: position 87,690 of record VXAV01008451.1, on the reverse strand, counting down.
CCAGTTAAATTACAGCCATGACAGAGACTAATCTCAGAGTAAGGAGTTATTCATGGACCACTGGTACGAATGAGGCCATAAGAAGTCAGTCTGCCTCATTCCACAGATTTAGTATTAGCCTGTAACATTTATAGTTCTGTTGACAAAGTGATGATAACGTTTGCATATAAACAACCGATAGGGATCTCTTTATCCAAAGAGGGAGCCTGAGGAATCCAGTTCATTTCACTGTGTAGAGAATGTAACATGTAGTCTCAAATAAAGATAAATCTTCTGTTGACAGAAACATTGGCACCTTTGTATGCCACAAAATAAAAGAAAAAATTAGACTTACAAAAGAAACATCCGTACACTTGCCGTAAAATAGTCAGCTCCAATAAATTATTGGAAATTATTGCAATATACCTGAACTGAATACTGGGGGACCTATAATTCATTCATAAACAACCATATTTTATTGGAAATATAATGTGAAGGACAAAGAAAAATTTTTCTATAACGTTATAGCTGTGACCATATCCTAACTATTACTCTCATTTCTTGCTCAACAAGAAAAGAAAGAGTACATAAAGAGGTAAGAACTGCTAATGTAGGCAGATGGTAGATAGTCTAAAGAAAATATTGTTTATTCCTTTTAAAATTTTTTTCTTCATACAGTGATCTGCTATTGGAGGCTGGGTGCCAATAATTCAGGGTGGTGACACATGGGACTAATACAAAATGTGTTCAGTTTATAGTTAGGTTAAAATAGAAGCAAAGTTGAAAGCGAGCAAAGTTAAAGTCAGGCAGTTTCAACTTTATAAACTTCCCTGCACTAGTTTAGAAAGATTAGTTGTGATGAAGCAAATCTGTTGGTTCTGGTGGGTGTAGAGCCCTCAGAGCAAGCTGTGAGATCTGTAGCCCAAAGAATCAATAAATCTTCTAATTGTGTCATGCCACGTCTGTGATTTAGACTGGAGTATATTCTGTGATTTGTTTAATAAACTTGCAAGCTTAAATACCATGCGTTTGTGGGATGCTCCCCTGGGATTCATCCTTAAGGTTGCCCAAATGTATCTCCTCTTCCAGTGACCTACGTAGGAGGTGACATGAGACATGTGGTGGTTTAATTAGCAAAATGTTGGCATCGGATTAATAAAGGAGAGAATATCCTTTTCTACAGTTTCTGTTTCATATAAATATATCTCTCAGAGCTTTAGTTCCATATGGCAATTAGAAGTACTTGTTAACATGGTGGTTTAGGTATATGAATAATGAAGGTGGGTTTTCTCTGAGCCTGTAAGAATTAGAGATGGACAGACTTCTTCAGATAAAATTTAAACTCGCCCATCTATGCATAAATATTCATTCATTTTTTTTAAAACTAAAATTTGTTTGGAAGTTTCTAATATTCCCAAACCAGTTTTTTAAATTAATATTATTATTTTTATTTATTTCTGAATTGCTAACGTTTGATTGGAAATGGAAGTCATGATTCCATGAAAAGTCACAATTAAAAAGAAATATTCAAATACTAATAGTAATATTGATGTGCCTAGATACGTATAGTATTTAAACATAGTAAGACACTAGATACTGTTTTTTCAATAACCCACAATATATACTAGTAGGCTAGTTATTCAGTAAAATTATCTTCTGTCTTTGAAACTCACATCAGCAGATAAAAATTCTCTTGAATTGACATACTTTACATATCTTCCAAAGGGATTTTCTCAGAGACCTTACTCTTTAATAGGAACATGGCAAAATTCTTCATTTCATACACTGTATTCACAGCTTCATTGAAGACATCAGAAGTCGCAGAAAAACATGACCGTGCATATTTACTGGATCAATAGCAGAATTATAAAAGGAAAATTCTTAAGGGAAATTTTAGCATGGATAAACCAAGAATTAAGATTGCTTGCATATACTTTTTAAGATTTCTTCCTGATTTAGCAAAAGAAAATGTATAAATTCTTAAGCTCCCGAGGGTCTAGGAAATATACTAATGTTTTGTATGGCTGGCACTAAAGATACTACAATAAAGGAGAATGGAGGTGAAACTGTGATGGAATTCTTTCACTTTCTCATTAACCTGAAAGTGGAGTTTGGGAGTATTGTAATCCTCACTCCATTAAGCTTTAAATTATCCGTTGCTCTTTCTTTTCTCATTGCAACTTATTCTTAAAAGAAAATATTAGATCTTGTGTTTGTATGTCTTCCAAAGAGTAACTTCTGGCATCAGGAAAAAAATAAAAAATAAAAAGGACTAAAACAAATTAGAGACAGATCTGAAAAAAGTCCTTACCGTCCCCTAATATCCCTATTAATGGACATCATCATTTCATTGGAGAAAATCCATAATCTCCCTGAAGTCATGGGCCAAAATTTTTTGATATCTTCCTGACTGAATTCATACATATTTCTTTTTGATTCTCACATGATTTTCAGGTAAATAATTTTTACTTCGTACAGTTTTGTACTGTTTCAAGATTTCATTCAAAGTTATACTGTTTTTTGACATTTCTCTCTTGATTGTAGACATCTTGCTATCAAACTTGCATGCTATTGAAAGATCCTTTGTATTTGTTTCACTTGTGTGTTTAATATCAGAATGGTTTTGGGTTTTTGCAGAATTTTGAATTGTTTGTGCCAAGATTCAAGGGTTATGTGTATACAATTATATCATTTTAATCTGCCCCCAAAAAGGAGAGGAAGCCCACATGCTCTGTTCTTAAGTGTGTGTAGGTTAGCAAAAGCATTNAGATTTTATGGAAAGCGTAATAAAAAGCCCTAGCTTTGCTTGGTTCAGACAGACATAACATATGGTTCCACAGTTTTTGTGTCTATTCACCTTGTCCTGCNTGATACTTGCAGAATCTGTCAGAGACTATGCAACAGGATATGGTCTATATTGTTATCTACATAAAACCAAAAACTCAAAGAGCAACGGCCTGCGTTTCTCAGAAAACATGATATTTACATGAATTAGAAATCTGAGGCTTAAGCACTGATTTGAAATACATGTCATTAGATTTTATGGCAAGCGTAATAAAAAGCACTAGCTTTGCTTGNTCCATGTTTGAAGCCAAATTCCAGATACTGAAAGGTTAGTATCTTTGTCTGCCAAGGAGATCTTGACTCCCTTTGAAATCAATGGGACTTCGTGAGAATCATAAATGGCATTTGCAGGGAGTAATTGCAGGGTCAAGGAACAATGTGTCAGAGCACTTACCTCTGAGATATTTCTTTGTGCCTATCTGCTAGCAGCAACAGAAGTATTTCTTTCATTTTCTTCTAGCAACTGGGCCTTTTTAAATAGATGAAGAAAAATAAAACATGAATTCATTCTTACTCAGATTTGAATTGAATGAATAGAACTAATGTATAATCTTCTTTCTGCAAAGTGATAAATATTTACAGAGTGTAATGAGATTTCATGTCAAAAATTGATGGTATTTATTGTGTTTTAATAAAAGCAGATTTGAAAATGTTAGTTTTATTAAAGAAAAGGAGTGTTGAAAATGTTGCCATTTTCACATTTGTTTTTTCTATGGAGACCTTATATGCAAAGACAGATTTTGAGCTAACTGTATTACTATGGAAATCAAGTGCAACAGAATAGAAATAGTATGAAATAATGAAAACATTAATACTTCTTTACACCTTGTTTCATTTATTTATCAGTCACACTTTCTACTTTTTCTTTGCTATTAAGGCTCACGAACTGTAATATTATAATGATTTTCCTTCTTTTCTCATAATTTATTTGCTTGATTTTAATTTCCTAAAATTACAACATGCGGTGGACATTTCATATCTGGCAGAAATCTGGAAGTTAAGGGCATTGGTGTCTGCAATGTCCAGGTTAAGTGCTAAGTAGACATTTGTTTCTCAAAGAATAAATTATTTTCATGGAAGTACTGCCTCTAGAAAGCGGATGTATCCATCTCTCCTCAATGATGAGTCCTGTCATCAGTTAGTTTGAAACTGATTTATGGTAGTGCTTTATCATATACTGCCATTAAGTAATCTGCTAAGACTATTTCAGCTTTCTTGTGGGTTTAAGACACATTAGTGGGAATATCAGTACACAGGTGCTGAGTTCTTGAAAATGTTTATGCTGCTCCTTCCAATTGCATTAAACTTTTAATAAATGTTTCACAAATAGATAAAGACGGTGATAAACCTTGATTTCAGCAGGCCAAAAACTCTAAGTAAACTCTAACGTTACCTTAGACTAATATTTAGCTCCCAGGCCATATAGCTCTAAAATCAATATTGGCTGTTTTGTACTATGTAAGGCAATTTATGTTAAATTGGTAAACCATTTTCAAAAACAAAACTATATGGAAAAGGAGGCTTTGGCATAACTTTAAAAAATACTAGAGTGAAAGTGAGGCAAAAGAGAACCAGAAATGTGAAATCTGTCCTATTTTACCAAATAATAATTTCTTTAGATTGCGTACATGTACAGGCATGTGTGTGCATGCCTGTGTTACTCTTTAGATGGGCATTTTTGCTTCAGGCAAACAGAAAGAAACCTCTTACAGCATCCCTTTAACTGGCATGAAGCCAGCCTTGCTCATTTTCTGCAGCTGGCATGAAAATAAACTCATTTTTCCAGAAGTGACCCCCATTATTTCATTTTTCCTAGTTCCCAACAAGTTGATGAGCTATAATACAAAGCAAAGCAATTAATTGTTATATGGCATCTTTGTTAGAGTCTTAGTGATGATCAGCAGTTGGGGAGAAAGAGATAGTCTTAAGCTTGCACTAAAATAAAGATTTTCAGCAGACTAAATGAGAAAAACTACCTCGGACAGAAAATGCATAGTTTACTTATGCACTGGGTAGGAAAGAGTGGTCTTAGAGTTTTCAGTTAATTGAGATTTTTGTAGCTGTTTTGTCTTGCTTGTATTTTTGTTTGCTTTTTGCTTTTAAATCTTCCTTCTTTACTTGAAATGCAAGTTTCAGTGAGGATGGACTTCTCTCATGAGAAGAGGTGTTGCTGCACATTCCCCCTCTGCAACTGAAAATTACAAAATAGAACAGGCAATCACCCCATCTCCTGTGGGCTGACTTTCTAAGCTTGAACTTCTGTCTTCCCTTCTTCAGAAGAGATCTACTATGCCAGTAAACCTAAATGGCAGCTTATTATTATTATTCTTTTTGTATTGTCCATTGAATCTTGTTCCACTATGTATCAGTAATGAAATGTTGATTGAAACTGTACTTGAAGTTCAGCTTCTCACATCCTGTTTCAGCATTACAAACACAAGTTACCAGCCCTTCTGGTGGTAGCTGGGGTTTCTTTCTATCTCATTGTATTTCCCACACTAGAAACGCACAGAAACATCCAGGAAATTTTAATTCATGATCTCACAGCACTAGAGTTCCACATAACCCTAGTCCTGAACAAGAGACAGTTCATAGGAGGCCAGGACAGGAAGATCAGTTTAAAAGATAAGGCATGTCAGTGAAGTGATAATACAGAACTGCACAGCCTTTGGAAGCAGAGACTGTGACTCTATTGTAGGCTATTACAGAAGCTAGGAAAGAAGAACAGAGGGGTTCTAAGGCAATGAAAGATTAACCAAATAAACAGTACTTCCTAGACAGAAAATAATAGTAGTAGATCATTAAAGAAAAAGGTGGAGTATTGCAGATGACATATTTTGACATCTTTTATCTTCTCCTAGTTAAAGCGAATAGAAGAGAGGGGTGAGATGATTCCCTGTTGAGAAACATGGAAGGAAACAATCATGAGCTGGATTATTTTCTTGATTTTATGGAAGTGACAATGAATCAAGTCCACTGGCTATATTTCTCTAGGGGATATATTAGAAAGGGCCAGAGCATAGGGAAACAAGAATACCATTTGTTTTTTTTTTTTTCTTTTTTTTTTTTTTTTTAATCATCAGTGTTGCTAACAAGGCCAGGTTAGAAACAGCAGTTTTTAACAGACTATTTTTAATACTTGTCAGTTCATCTTATCCCCCTGCTATCAGGTGCACAGCTGAAGGGTAGAAATGATGCAGGAACCAGGGACCAGAAGGATGAGAGAAAAGAGTCAGGCTGTTTAAAATGGTACTGTTCATGAACAAGGAGTCATGTTCGTAGGACTATGACTTTTATAAGTTCCATGATGTGGTCCATATTTCTTTCCATAATCAAACAGCTAAAAATAATTCCTTCCCCAGACCTACACAGATAGACAGAGGATCAATTTAAAGTAGATAAATCACTTGAGTGAAAACTCTGGATCCAAAATATCTCTCCAATTATGAACATTTTTTTACTGATTAACCATAGGACTTCGAAACCTCATCAAAAATTCTTAATAGAGATTATATTACAGTAATTCTCTTGGTACATGTGAAAGGAGATATCTTAATTAGCACTGATTTTA
>VXAV01008451.1:47701-64081 GCA_013399715.1 Alectura lathami | reverse complement strand
CAGACTTATATTAGTAGGAATCTTTGTCACTCAGCATGTTACAATCTGATGCTAACACATTGCTACCTTTAAAGTGGAACATTTTTCGTATAAACCTCTAAATATTGTGATAGCTATCAGCTGCTGTTCATTTAAGGACAGTGATGTAACATGGCTGAAATTTCAGAAGCAAATCTGCAGAACTTATTATATTTTTATGATATATTTGGAGGTTTTCCAGTTCATGCTGTCAGTGTAAGACTAAGATGGGCAGTACCATTTGACTATTTTTTGATGATGCAGTTTAACAGTTTGTTTGGAAGGCCCTGGGCAATTTGATTAGTGCTGTTTGATGGAGCTGTGTCATCAGCATGAAGTGGAACAGTTCTGCTTGTAAGTGTCTGGCAGGAGATCCGAGTTTCTGAGCATCACACAGGCATAAGCAATAAACAACATGTTATTGTACATTCCATTTTATATTTTTATAGCTGAAGAAAATTAATAATGCATGAGCATCCAATAGGTTTCCATAAGACTCTGTCTTCAAAATAAAAATACAAACTACAGCTTGTGGTAGTATAAATGTCTGTACTTCATATCTGTGAGCACACTTTCATGTGTCTTGAGGCAACAAGAACCTGGCCTGAATTCTGGCCTTGCTGAAGTCAGAGCTCTGCTAGTCTCAGATGTGCCAGTATCTCACCCTGGTTTGTAGGGGTGAATTGTGGCGATGTTGCTGCTCTGGAGATTACATCAGGTGCTGCCGCTAGGCAGTGCAGATGGAGAAAAAAAATTCTCTTTCTAATGCTCAGCTACCCTTTTGTTCATCTGTGTTTGGGTTACAAAATGGATACTGGGTAGACTTTGCTGTACCAGGGAAAATGTATGAATTCAGACTTCCCTGTGCCTGGGCTATGAATGCCAGCTCCTTTCTGAAACAATATTTTCTGCCAAGAAATAAAGTCTTTGATATTATTAATCATCAGAAGGTGCGCTGGAGGGGCACAAATGTAATGGGGCTGTTATCAGGTAGAAAGTTGATAATGACTAGCACTAACCATGCTCTGTTTTTGTCCTAAACTCTTACAGATGCTTAACAGCTGGGCTGCTGGGTATTCTACTTTCTGTACTAGAATGGCTGCATGCACATTGTTCTTTGACGCTTCCGGGTGGGATTTACTGATCCATAAGACAAAAATAAATACCTTGAAATAGTGTATTAGACTTTGTCGAACTAGTTACTGTTACTACCAAAGCAGTACCCAAAGTATTTTCAGCTTGTGTCTTGCAGTTGAATCTCTGTTAGTTTCATGAGCTGGAGCTTGAATGTACTGAAATAGCATGAGCACTTAAAGCCAATTGTCTGCTTTTATGATACAGCTGCAGACAGAGCTGAAATCCCAGGTGTTTATCTGCAAAATCTTGGATGATCTGCTATTGAATTAGACCAGATATTGTTTTTCACTTTCCCTTACCCAGTTTCTGCATGTTTTACCACTGTAGTTGAATGGTAGCAGGTTTAGATCTGTGAAGTGTAGGATATCCTCACAGTAAATACTTACTTTGAGACAAGACAAAAAAAAATAAAAATAAAATAAAAGACCATATCTCTTTTAAATTTCTTAAAATACGTAAATCAATGTTAATATTGGTTGTGAGGCAGTAGGTAATGTCACATTCAATATAACATAGAAGCACTGTAGACTGCTGCTAGTTAGTCTGGAGTTGAAGTCTGCTTGGCAGACTTAATTCCACAAAGCTTTATGAATGTTGTCAGAATATGCACGTAAAGTTTAAGATTTTATGCTGTAGCTTAAGAAAGCTAAAGACCGGGAGAGAGATTTCATTTTAATTTCTTTTGTTTGTCTATATAGAGTGACATCTGTTGGTTGCATCATAGATTGTCTTGATAATAGACACGACAGATTAGCAAACTGGCAAAAGACAGGGACCCTTCTATTAATTTGAGCCACCTGTGCATTATCACAGGTCTTTGCATTTCATCACGTGATTCTTATCTAACATTCCCCAGTTCAACAGTGGCAATGATTACCCGGAAAGTCATTGAAGTCTTCAACAGGTTAAAGAGTTTCTCTGAAAGGCTGTAAATGGAATTATAGTTCTTTTACCTGTTCATGTTCGTTCTGTGGTTGTATACCTAAGACATGTCCTTATGTGTCTCCTCTGCATGATAAGTGCATAGATATTAATTGCAAATTGAGTAAAAATTTTCAGTTGATTTTGAGTCTTTCTTAACTAAAATACTAACTTCATTCAGATCAAGGCTTTAGTTCAATCAGAAGAAGAAAGTGAAGCTCAAAAAAAAAGGAATTGTTTTGCAAATTCTGATTTAGTTTTAATGCAAATGAAAGCCCAACAGCTTATGTGTTCAGTAAGACAGATCAAACTTTTCAGCTTTTATATATTATGTTACATATGATAGCATTTATGTTTTATTATTGAAATAGTATTTTCTAATGTCTTTAGTCCATTCAGAGAAATACGGCACAGAATAATATCTAGAAATTTGATGACTTTAAATGTAAACTGTTGAACTTGATGGAAAAATCTTGGTAAACATTTATTAGTATGTGTCAATAAAGAGGAGACAGTGAAGATCCCTTTATACATAAAGTGTGATATTTTCAGAAGTAGGGTCATAATTTCGCATCAATTTTTTCACATCTTTCTTAATTTGTAAAGACTTTATAAGTACCTTTGCAAATTCTTTTATGGTAACGTATAGGTCTACTATGATGCTAAGGATTTAGATCACTTAAGAGTGAAACTACACAAGATGGAAAATACAAGGAACAATGCAAAGCAGTCTTTTATAAAAAGGCAGCCTTTATGGCTCATCAGTGCAAATTTCTTGACAAAATGCTCCTTGAGCTATGTAAGGGTTACTTATTCATATGAACACCTGACTTATAAAATCAATCAAGCTCTGATATCAAAGATGTCTAGCTTTTGCATCTATTCAGGTTGATGCTTCCATTAACTTAACTTCATACTCTAAAAGCGTATTTCATTTCTAAATATGCTGTGTATAACTCATTAACATCAGAGCCCCCAACAGTAATTGCCTGAAAGTGAGTAAAGAAAATCGGAAAAGATGAAGAGCTGAATTACCACTTAATGAAAGAAAAAAAATACAGACAGGCATTTAAATTGACTGTCTCAGTCATGTAGTAGCAATTCTCTGCTCTGTGGAAAACACTGCAATTTATTTTTTTTTCCCCAAGATTTTAAGACTGCATTCATAGTTTGTGTTGAGACATTTAAAAATGCGTTAAGTAATATTAAATATTATTTAAAATCTCAGTGTGGTCCTAGATGGAAGTTTACTCAAGAACTATGCTTGTTAACATTTTTTTTGTGCTTACAGTTCTTCATGCTTCTTTACCCTATATAATGTTGTTACATCAGTCTTGAAAGGTCTTAAAGACGAAGTAAAAGTCAATTTTGAAAAGGTTTGAAGTATCAAAAATCTATTTTTTAGAGAAATTAATTTCAAGGAAAAGCAAATGCATTGTCTTTAGTATATGATTGGTCTTCAGTAGCTTTAGTATAGATACCTTTAGTATCTAAAGAGATTAATTTCTCTCTGTAGATTTACAGGGCGCTATTCAGAGGTGTTTCATGTAGCATGTTAATTTTTGTCTTGGATTTCTGCCTTGTGAAATCTTGGTACAGATAGGGGTTGAGGGGAAAAGATCCATTTCTCATGGCTGGTGAAATTTAACAAACAAAACAAACTGAAAAAACACGGTTTCCAAAATAACAATGAAAGAAATTTTCCTTTTATCTTAGCTGTGAAATAAGGAAATTAGATATTTATTTTCATAATACACCTGTTTCTGAGTGCCTTCCTGTAATTAGCAACATGATTCTTATCAGGCTACATGTCACTAATGTTCCGAGAAGAAAGAAGGTCGTATGTATACATACACAGATGTGAAAAAAGTCTTCAGTGTGCCAATCCTGTCCTGCTTGTATTTAATAGCAATGGTCAGGAATGGTAAGCCTGAATGGAAGAAGAAATTAAAGCAGAGTTTTTGGTTGTTCTTTAGGTCTGTATAAACTCATTTTACAGTCTTGAATTTGTTCCAGCCAAAGTGTGGTTTACTTCTTGCCTCCCCAGCACTAAATCCTATTGTCAAATTGCAACTAGTCTCAGGATAAATACTGGTGCTGCTTAAAGCTAATGAACTTTCTTTGGACTTACATATATTTTTCTTACTTTGTGCCTTTATGACATATGCTTCGCAGAAATATTTCATTGGTAATCCCTCCAGATTTCAGGTAGACTTTTCAGGTAGCCATTGTGCTGCTCCCTTTTGGTAACCCAGCATTCTAATTTGTTATGGCACAGGAATAGGGGAAATGTGGTATTCTCTGGCACCTGCGACCCACTGGTGTCCAGAACTTGGTGGCATGCATAAAGTGCAGTGCCACTTTGGAAGGATCTGATAGCACACATGCTTCTAGCAAGACAAGGTGAGCTCGTTTCCACTACCTCAATCAGATGTTGTTTCCACTGGAAATTTTTGGAGGTGGCATGGGAGACATGGACTGAGAAAATACTACAGTTCCCATGCCACTACATGCTTGGACCTGTGCTACAGGGTACCATGGAAACAGGATTTGTTCCTTACCACAGTCTGGGCTTCTGTCAAACCGACTTGTATGAGACAAGTGTGAGTTCAAGCATAAGGCTGAATTCATGTTTCAAATCAATCCTGAATCATCCATAGTAACCGCTGAGCTAGCAGGGCAATGTTTGCGAGAGGTACTGTAAGCCCTTAACATGTAAGCACCAACTGGTAGTACCTTTACTTAGTTGGTAAGACTTACATGCACACCTCCTGAGGCAGCTTTTTTTCTGAGAAGTCAGTACATTTAAAGACTTGTGAAGTTTTCCCTCTGGTAAAAATAAGGTGAAATAGTAGGAATCGGCGCTTAAACATACATTTTAAACCTGCAAAAGAAAAAAAAAAAGAATTAATTAGAAGTGTATGTAACTACTTAGAGCATTCATTAATGTGAAATTGAAAATATGAACCAAAATTTTCATTCACTAGATGTCAGGAACTTATTAACTTTTGTTTTTATTATCATCTCTGTTTGTTTTATATGCACACATGAAGATTCTAATCTGAGTGTCCAAGTGTTTCATAAGTGCATAGATAAATAATTCTTGCTCCAAGGAAAACAGTCTAATCTGGAACAAAACACAAGTAATTAAAAGCAACAGAAGAGAGAACAGAGACTGTAGATAACAGAAATGGGATCCTGCTGCTATCTGTGTTACTATGATATTTTGGCTTGGTTCTGAAGCTGTCAGATACTAATTGTTAAATAAAATGTGTTATTTCTGAATGTTTCCCATATAAGCCAGATGTAGTTGGATGGACCTGACTTCTCAACCTGATGCAGGGTGAACTTCCAAGGGAATAGTTTTGTGGCAAATCAAGAGTTTTCCCCCCCCAAAAAAAAAGAAAAAAAAAATTACAGAAGAGAGACTTGTAAGGGAGGACTTATTTAAGGACAAAATGGAAGCAATAGAAGAAGGCTTTTGTAAAGTATTGGGCCTCACTTGACTATGGGAAATGAGAGAAAAGTATGACAGATACTTTGCTTCCAATTCTGTGCACACTAACTCGAAGGTAGACTCATGGGTAAAAACATACAGTCTGCCTGTGGGTGGCTGCTTAGTTGAGGCCAATCCTGTGATAACTATGCTGTTCTGAGAGTAAAAGTTTATGTGCTCTGCTTGCACAGGGAATTCCCTTCACATGCATTCTCCATTAGGTGTGGAGGTGCTAGGCATCCATTTGCTACTTTACAAAATTTACTAAACAACCTTCACTAAAGATGACCATAAGGTACCAGACACTTTTCAAAGCCTCAGGCAGATATTGCCTGCCATATGGTAGTGCTTGAGATGTGTAGTTATAAGCTGCTCCTCACCCATGCAGAACACTATAACTAGTACTGCGGATTAAAGGAATTTTGTCAGGTCTTGTACAGAGACAGCTGATATCTGGAAAGCTTTGTCATACTTCAGCTCATATGGATGGAAAAAATGGGTACTTATTTTTCAACTTTGGCTACACTTAATTAGGGTTAACAGACAGATGTCATAGAAGGGTTGAAATATGCGACTATCTGGCATCTAGACAGATCAGGAGGGGGAATATTAAAATCTGTATGCTTTTTTTATTAGGAGATTCACTATTGCTGTTTCAAAACAATACTGCTGCCTTGTAAATCTTGAACTTGCTCAAGTGGAGCAGAAAGAGGAAAACAGTTTAGATTTTATAAGTCCCTTTTCCAGAGTGCATTCTCTGGCGCTTGTCTCTGTCTGTTGCTTGACCCCCAGGATCTTTCCTCCAGTCAGGACCTTCTTTACCTTGTTTCTGAGCTCCTCAGCACCTGTTTTTCCCAATCTAAATAATCTATGTGCACAAGTAGAATGCATGATCAGCCTCCTAACTGGTGCTTTTGTCCCATATCTTTCATATCTTTATTATTATTATTATTATTATTATTATTATTAATTGGATGATAATGGGACGTGTCACTTTTTCCCCCCTCCAAGTTCAGACGTTATCTAGATTTAGAAGATATTAATGCCAATTGCAGCTAGCAAGTATCCTGGAATCATTTAGGTTGGAAGGGATCTCTTGAGATCATCTAGTCCAAACTACAGGCTTAACCAGGACCAACTGAAACAGCTTACAGTAGCACCATATGTAGTTAGGTTTCGAATACCTCCTCAGACAGAGACTCCACAACTTCTCTGGGCAACTTGTGCCCAGTGTTTGGCAATATAAAAAGGTGTGTTGTTGTTTTGTATTCAGATAGAATTTAATGTGCTTCAGTTTGTGCCCATTTCCTCTTGACCTGTCAGTGAGCACAGCTGAGAAAAAAAGTCTGACTCCCTCATCTTCACTTCTTCTCATCAGGTATTTGTATCCACTAATAAGATCCCTTACCAAGCCTTCTATTCTCCATGATGAACAGTCCCAGCCTCTGCTCACATGTCACGTACTCCAAGCATAATCACATTTGTAGTTCTTTGATAAAATTTTTCCAGTAACTCCATCTCTGTCTTGTAATGAGGAGTCCAGGCTTGGAGCCAATACTGCAGGTATGACTCCACAAGTGCTGAAGAGGGGAGAAAAAAACATAATTCCTTGATGCTCTGGCAATACTCCTAATGCAGCCCAGGATATTGTTGGCCAGCTTTGCTGGCTTCTGGTCAGCATGTTGCCCACCAGGACCCCAAGGATGTCCCTATAGAGCTGTCTTCCTGCTGGACACTGCCCCCAGCATGTACTGGGGCCTGAGGTTATTCCTCTTCACATGCAGGACTTGGCATTTCCCCTTGTTGAACTTCATTATGTTGCTGTCAGATCTTTTCTTCAGGGTGTTGAGGTCCTTCCAAATTGTAACGCAGCTGTCTGGTTTATCAGCCACTCCTCCAAGTTTTGTATCATCTATAAACTTTCTGATGGTGCTAAGGTCACTAATGAAGGAGTTAAGGAGGGCTGGCCACAGTATTTATCTCTGCAGTACACTGTTAGTAATTGGTCCCCAGGTGGACTTTGGTGCTGATCACAGCCCTAAGAAGGATTGTTCTTGAATGTTCAAAAGTTGAACTTCACTTTAGAAGCTGAAATTCACACAAGATATACATGCCAAGTGTCAGCATTCACAATGTATTATTATTTTTTTTTCCTTTCATAATTTCCAAACCACATCTAAAAACAAAAGATCTTCACTTACCTGGCTATCTCCATACCTTTTTCTCTACTGTTTCCTGTATTCATCTTTCTGAAACATGGACCATGAATTTTAGTGTCCCCTACAGAACAGATGAAAACCCTGTTCAGCTTTATTCATGTAAATACTTGGGCTGTAGTTGTATTGCACAGGTATATTACGGCCTTGTTGCTGTGAACTATCACATCTCACAGTTTTAATATATTTCCATCATTATTCCTGTCATTTCTAATGCATGACTTGTGTGTGAGCAAAGCATGGACAGAATCTCTGTTGTTATTCTGCAAAATTAGAACTTCGTGTTAGTGAATTTCACCGTTTTCCAATTAATCCTACTTTGAAATCAGTCCTTTTCCTTCTATGCAACTCCCTCCTTCTTTCCATATTAACGAGAAAAAACAACAATGCCTACATTTCAAGAAGTGATGTTTAAAAGGCCAAATAAGCCTAATTTTGAAACTGCCTTTTTTTTTTCTTTTTTCTTTTTTTTTTTTCTGCAGTCATAAAGTAACCACCGGGTTACCGGGGGACGGGAGGGGGTGTGGTATATGTGACCCTATATGCTTCCAGCCGTGGTAGGCCGGGAGGGTGCTGCGGAGGCACGGCGGGTGCAGTGTGGCGCGGGTTTCGCTAGGTGGGGATCTTGCCCCACCAGTGGCCAGGCTAGGAAAAGTATTTTCCCTGATGTAGCTGGTGGAGCCTTAGTTTTTGTGAGTCTTCAATTTCATTCATGAAAGAGATACGAAGAGCAAGAAACAAAGATGCTGAAAGTCTTCATTCTGGCGGAAAGAAGGCTCAGAGCTGTGCTATAAATAAGAATCTAGGGTGTCGTTTCTTTATCCTCATTAGCTCTACTTAATCCATAAGTATTACAACAATGTATTCTTTCCTATCTTCTTGGTTATCTAATAAATCTTTTAGACATGCGTGATAGAAAGTTGTCATTTTGGCATTGCAGTAGATCATCCAAATCTTCCAGGTAGAAGACTTGTATACATGTTACAATTGCTGATGCTCTACTGAATATCTTGTGTCTGTCACTGGCTTGTTTTTGCCCTTCGATTGCAAATTGTGTAATCTTTGTTTCATAAATAAGTCTGACACTTCATCAGATGACTCATGAAGAATATGTAGCACAAAGACAATTAAAGTGTATCTTCCTGTGATCTAAAATCAAACATTGCTGCACCTTTGATAAAGGTTAACTCAGCATTATTGTATTTGGAGTGGGTCAAACTGTGTTTTAGTGTGTTTGGATGCAGTTTCTTTAAGTTGCCTAGATGTAGAACTTTGAGATCATCCTTTCTGTTTGCAGTACACATGAAAGGCCATTCTAAACAAAGGGCATGGTGGGTGTAGAAGCCAATAATAGCTATCAGGAAAGAATACTTCTGTGAGCTCTCCCTCTGAAGAGGTTATGAGTGAAGCCTTCAAAGTATACATGCCAGTGAATGCATGCCATGTTTTTCTATTAATTTCAGTAATTAGGATTACGTTATTAAACCCCTTAATAGCTGCCTTTCTCATACTTTTAAATCTTTCAGTGATCCAGAATTTTTTTGCTAGTTATCTGCTAAATCTCACTCCTTGGGTTTACATAACTACCCATAAAATTGAATGACTAAATGTCCAGAAGGTATACCTTGTGTTTTTGAACACTCATACTGTTCATATTTTTTTTTGCTCAGACAACACTTACTTTCACATGACTGAACAGAAATGTTAGTTCGCTGACTAACTTAACGTATTGTTTTCCTGTACGTCACTTTTGGACTTCTTTGTGCATGTGTTTATAATGATATCATCATCAGAAGTTCCATTTCAGGTAGGTTCTGAGGAAACACACATGGATAACCTCATCGATGCAAAAGTGAGCAGCCTGGTCCAAAGTAAACAATGCAATTACAAAAGTATGCCTACTTTATCCCTGAAGGCAACCACCACAGGCTAAAGCAAAGCTATAAAGCTCCAGAAATACGAAGTTTAATTATTTCAATGACTGAAACAAAAAGTAGCCTGTTCTCTGAATTAGCTGGGGTACTGGTTTGGTATGGTAGATAAATAGATACTGGCCTAATTACGACAATATCTTAGTTCACTGGAGTACTAATAATTTAATTGTGAAAGTCATGATGTTTGCTGTTGGAGAATTTACAAGTTGTTATATTTAAATGTTGCATTACAACTTGAATTTCACACATTTGGCTGCACACATTTGTAACTTGTGTGCATGCATGCTTGGTAGTTAAACTGTATGAGGGACTGAGCATCAAAGTGATTACAAATTACATAGAAATAACAGTCAATGTTTGGATTTTATGGATTGAGGTGTCGGATATCTAGAATATACTTGGCATTACAACAGGACACAATAATTTAGTATCTTGTTTCCCTCAAAAAACAGTCTTTGCCCCTCTTTTTGTTGAGGTCTTGATGAATAACCCAAATCAAATATGTTATTTTCCGTATTTATTTTCTGATTTTTCATAAAATTTCAATCTGTTGTACTTATTAAGAAGTCAATTTGTGCAGTGGCAGAACTTCTAGATGTACTAAAACCATTCTTTCAATATGCATTGAGAGAAGTTTTTTACTCTCATATGTGTAGCATAAACCTAGTTTAGAACTAAATGAAGCCTGATTCACTAACTGAATCCATGCCCTCTGCATTGTGCTGACATGGATGTTTGCAGGCTTACTATATAACATGGATCATGTGGGAAATAAACCTAGTTATGGAAGAATGCTCTGAATCTAGATGCCTTTGCTGTACTGGTTTACAAAGCAGCTACTCAACAAATTCTACTGGGAAAAAACTAGGAAGGATGAAATTCTTCCATGGAGATGGGAAGGAACACCAAGGAAGGAACTGCTTAGGTGGCTTTGGGTTAAGGTTTGCTTGCTTTTGTCTAGTGGATTTTTTTGTTTGTTTGTTATTGTTTTTGTTTTCCCCCCCTTAGGTTAAATCAGTGAAATTAAATGAAACAGTTATGGAACACTGTGCAGTTAGGAACATTGCAAAGACTTACACCCACACATCTCCAGATATATTATAGCAAGCTTTTGAAGTTTAGAGTAAACTCCTTAGGCTGAACTGATAGAATGCATCTTTTGTTTAGAATTAAACAAAAAACAAACAAAAAAGATAAATATCAATATGTCAAGGAAATGTCAGCAAGTCAGCTATGGTTTTAAGTGATTTGACCCAAAGCAAATGGCTACCTCTTATTCCAACGAAAAAGGGAGCAGACTTGCCTTTAAAAAATAATTTGATGTCACAAACTAATGTTACTTTCCATAAGAATGCAGAAAACCTTACCTTTTCTGTGTATGTATTGCTTCAATTAACTACGAATACTGCTCATCAGGAGGCAGAAGTCATACTATGACAATTTTGACCCATAAATTAGGTGTGAAGCTCTTTACTGAGAACTGGCCTAGTACAACAGTATTGCAAATTAGTTGCCAGGGGTCCATTCAGTTATGTTGTTAGGAAACTGGTTTCTTATTTTTAATTTGAAGTGTTAAGCAGTAGATGGCATCCTGATTTAACATTCAACTGAAATGTAGGCTTGCTAGCTTGTGATATCACATGGTCTAGAAAGTTCCACTTTTATTCATGCAGTATTATTAAGGAAGTGCTTATGTTTATTTATTTATTTGTTCCTGGAGGGGGTGCTTTTTTGTTGTTGATGTTGTTTTTGTTTTCCTTTTTTGGGGTGCTTTTTTGTTGTTGATGTTGCTTTTGTTTTCCTTTTTTATTTTTTCTTTAGAGCATACAAGAGTGTGTGTGAGATTTGATGTAACTATTATTTACAGAAAATCTATGAGTAGTGTGTAGAAGTCTTAGTTGAAATTCAAGTCTGGATTTTGTCCTGTAAGACTAGGAATGGACTTTGATAACCAAGAAGAGTTGAGCACAATCAAACTATTAAGGAATTTTCTTAGGAGCTGGATTGATTGAAGATCTCTGAGATATTAATTATGTGTTCTGTCTACAGTGCCAATGGGAAGAAAAATAATGAATCCTGAAGATTAGATTGAAATGCTGTTCAAATTATTTAACTTCCTTCATTTTACTGCTTTTAATGTTCATATTGATACACCGTCCTGAAGTCATCTTATTCATTATAACAAAGTGTAACATTACCTGCATAGGCAGAAAGAAGTCTTTAAAACTAAATTAAGTTCTCAATGGAAAGAANAAAAATATACTTTCAGTTGAATTTTAGTATAGACTATTCAGAGGGATTCCTTTGAAATAACAGTGCTTGAGTTTGAATGGGATCCGGGAGTTGGTGACATTTGAAACCTGTGGCATGAATCAGTTGAGGAAATACTTTCATTTATTTTAGGATCTATTTGCGTGGATTGATTTAACTAACAGATTTAACTAAGAGCTGCTCATTCTTTTCCTAATATGATAATTGTATCACACAGAAGAGGAAGAACTCTGCTTAAATGCCTTTGTCTATGTGGCTCTTATGACGCAAATAGGCAGCTTTTTAAATATTCAAGATCGCATAGCCACTCAACATTTTTTTTTAATCATTTATTGTCTAATATTTTCTTTTTAAGCTGATTGTTTAGATTTTATATTTGAGAGTGAGCTGCTCAGATTCAATAGGTGGCTAAAGATTCAAACCCTGTTAAATATTACATGGAAACAGGTGGAGTCATTAAGGGCATTTAACTTTTTTTTTTTTTATATAAACAGTGTGCTTAAAACCATTATAATAAATCATGCACTTAATACGATTCACGTACTTACGTAATGATCTGAATTTGGACTACGGAGAGACAGCTTTATGAAAGAATTCATATGGCAATCTTTTATTGCAGTATTTATATTCCTGGAAGGGATGTACTATTGTAAGTTCATGGGTCTTTGGCCAAGGTAGCTTGGATAATTTTGTCTCTCCATTCTGCTTCATGCCTTCATGAAAGAGATCACCTGTACATTCAATAGTGAACAATAACACCAAGTTACATGCTGTTCTGTATTGCAGATGAATTCTTGCTAATGTTATAAACAGTGTTTGGTGAATTGGAACAGCACTCCTCAAATGAAATAATACCTTCCTGTTTATGTTTAGTCCACTTACCATATGTAATACAATTAGGAAATAAAAGAAAGCAGAAATGGGACATGGAATTTCAACATACCTAGTTGAGAATATGGTGATAATAAGAATGAATGAAATATGAAACGGGTTGATATATGACAAAATGCAAAGCATACATGAGGGGCAAAAAACCCCACAACTATAGGCGGAATATAAAATTGACACAAATGTTGTAAGTACTACATTTCTACCGAATTCAAGAGTACGTAGCAGTTGGTGCAAAAACTTCCTAAAGGTTTTAAGGAAAAGAAATGGATTGCCAGGGCAATGGCATTAAAATGAAACTGCACATAAAAAATTTGCCCTTCCCTGAAAAATGTAAATCCATGTACATCTAAGAATTACTCATTGTCAAAGCCAGATAAGCTACAGATAAGTTGATGGATTGTAATTATGCTAGGTAGAAAATGAACATTTACAAATTAGTACACCAAGTGTGTCTGGGCAGCCTGCCAAGGTCCATGCCCTACAGTTTTAAATGTTCATCTACTCTGAGTCCAGAACAGACTCCTACAGTAGCATAAAAGGTACATAGAACAAGTGTGAAATTACAAAATGTGTATGTTGTGCAGTGTTTAAAACCACGGGCTGGAAGTTCTGTTGTAACTCCAGCACAGCTAGTCGAATCACACCAGTAAAGAGCAAGACATTTTGTCTGTTCAGGAGCTCTCAAACACAGAAGTAACCAGGTCATGCTATGGCTGGAGGCAAACATTGACCACAGTCCTGGAAAAGTATGTGTTGAGAGTTTAATACTTCAGTATGCTTGTCTAACAAAATACACTTGAGCAACTACTATAAGCATTTTGCTAAATCAGAGCTTAATGTTAAGCATATTAGCAGTCCTATATTAGTATATGTTTTAAGTGTTTTGCTGGATCAGCTCAGGCAAATATAAGCTTGTGCTTATAGGACTAGAGAATTGATTCCAATTTAAGTTTTTAAAGTATAAGCTTAAAAATATGCTATACACTTACTTTGAGTTGCACTGAGAATACTTTTAACAGTCATGTATATCGGTGTTTTGTGAAGATGAATCGGGAAAGCAAGATTTCATGGTAATGGAGTTGTGACTTAGGCACCTGTGGTTGATGGTAGTACATGGAGTCTTGTGTACCCAATAAGAAACTGAACTTCACCAGTCATAATGAGGCTTAAATAATGATGATAAAGTAAGTTATTTAGACTCTCTTTTTAGTTGTTATATAACTCGCTTTGGCTTGTTGATTGGCATATTCTTGCTTTTCTGGTTTACCAGATCTTCCATTAGTACGATTGTTGGACGTTACCAGCAGACATTTCTGTGACCTAATCACTCTCTTTTAGACTCTGGTTTCTGCAGCAGTTATGATCAAGTGTTGGATCTTTACAAATTCTGCAAGTATTTAGAAGTGCAGTTGACAGTAAAATGTAAGCTATAAAATACATATTTCGAATGTAGGAGAGGAAATGGCAAATTTCTTACACCTGCAGAAAGAAGATAATCAAAACTTTGCCAAAACAAAACAACAGTGAACAGTTACTCTTGACTCTGTGCAATGGCTGTTGTAATGTTCTGCTCTTCTAGCTGTAATAATCTCTGTCCTACTATCTACAGATATCTGCTCATTACCCTGCCTAGTAAATATTTGACCAAAATTTCTAATGATGAAACCAGCTATTTGGAAAATATGTTTAAGTAATAGTAAATTTAAATATAAATTGTAAGATAATACTATTTGGCGAAAATGCATACTGTAAATTACAACTACATGTCCAAACGTGTATTTATCTTCAGACAGAAGAGGTGATACATACTGAAATTCACATATCTAGCCCTTAAAATGAATGTTCCTCCCCTTCTGACAAGTGATCGAATATTGAGGATATTATGGTTCCGAATAGGAATTTTTAGCATGCATATCTATAAAATTGATTTTTTTGAGTATGTATATGTATACATATATTAGTTTAGGTTACTTGTGTAAAGTTTTGATCCTTACTTTTGCAAGCTTTTTATTGTTGTTTTCTACAGATAAACTTGTAGACTAAATTAACTAGAAAATAGGTACTGAAAGGTCTGGTATTTGAGGCTGTAGATTTTGGCTCACCCTGGATTTGATGCTCCATTATTTGATTCCGCTATGTTGCTGGAGACTGAATATTGTCACCTTCTCCGTTTGATCACTAGCTCAGTATGAAGGTGATCACAGATTTCTGTTGGTGTGAAATAAATAAAGGCTTTGGGCTGAGAAATTCCTAACAGATATTTCAGTCTAAGCAGAAGAGTAACACGTTAGTCCTTGGAAAGTAAAGGTGTTTCAGAACATAGTAAAAATTTTTTCCATGGCTAGAAAGCCTCCCAAAAATGCTTAGAAAAGCACCTGTGCTTTTTTATGCCCTCATTTATCATGAGGCTGTGAAAAGCTGTCAGTCTTCTTGTGCCAGTGTCTGCATTATGTATGCTTAATACTTTAATTTCAGCTCTCCATGGGACAGAAAATGCTGATACACAATCTGTGTAACGAGCCTCAAAGTGCACTGGAACAGCAAATGCCATCCTCGATAAAAGATTCCTCTTGAAAATTTTACCAAGAATATTCTAACTACTACACACAAAAAGGATCAGGATACTTACCTAACCTGACTAGGGAGTAGATTATACTATAAATAGGGCTCTGAGACTGCACCTACTGCAAGGCTGATCACTTCTTCAAAATCCATGGCACTTATATTTGCCCTAATCCTTTAATGTGATCCCCAGTCTTAATACTTACACCTAGCTATGATGTGATACCAATTTTACTCCGTCTGTCTTTGCAAACATAAGGCTTTCCTTGCTTGGATCCATTACAGGATCCAAGCAGGGAGACTATTTTTAGGTACAGCACATGGGTTTATATAAAGGGTTTTATAGAGAAGGTAAGCTAATGGATGATAGACATACCTGAAATTCTAACTTATGCTAAATATTGAAAATAACTGGTAAAGGTCCAAATTTAAATAAAAACATGGATTCTTCAAATTCAACATGTTATGTATAGTGGCACAACCTATTATTATGCTAACTGGAATTCCGGGTAGCTTGCTTCAGTCAAGGTCCCTTGACTTGGGACTTAACCCTTGGTTTCAGCTCTGTTGGAGACCACTTAGCAGAACAGCAAACAAAAACAAAATGGACTTGATTATAGTGTAAAGCTTGCTTTAATCCTATGATTAGTTTATTAATTGCATGAATTTTAATTTATATATTTTCTTCAGTCATAGACAAAAATATTGTACATCTGACTTCTAATGCAACACAAGTAAGTATTGCCTGAATCTCCTGCTGTTCAGCCTGTTAGACGTGGTGTGCTGTCCATTCCTCTCTCCCTAGTTACAGTCTCATCCTACTTACACCACACCACTACTTGCAGCATATGTGATTCCATATATGTTGCACCACAAATTTTAAGTCTATTCCTGTGCATATCATAACTTTCATCTATTCATCTAGCTTTTCCAC
>VXAV01008449.1:237871-277477 GCA_013399715.1 Alectura lathami | reverse complement strand
CAGAGCAGAGGGCCAGGATCACCTCCCTCGCCCTGCTGGCCGTTACTGTTTGTAACGTACCCCAGGATACCATTGGCCCTCTTGGCCACAAGAGCACACTGCCAGCTCATGTCCAACCTGTCATCCACCAGGACACCCAGGTCCTTCTCAGTGCTCCTTTCCAGCAGCTCAGCCCCCAGCCTGTACTGGTGCAAGCGGTTGTTCCTCCCCAGGGGCAGGACTCTACGCTTGCCCTTGCTGAACCTCATCAGGTTCCTCTCTGCCCTGCTCTCCAGCCTGCCCAGGTCTCTCTGAATGGCAGCACAGACAAACAGTGTGTCAGCCACTCCTCCCAGCTTTGTACCAGTGAACTTGCTGAAGGCGGACTTTATCAAGTCAAGACTCTATCTATCATCAAGGTCGTTGATGAAGATGTTGAACAAGACCGGACCCAGCACCGACCCCTGAGGAGCACCTTTAGTTCCAGGCCTCTAGCTACATTCCATGCCACTGATCGCAATCCTCTGGGCTCTGCCAGTCAGCCAGTTCTCAATCCACCTCACCGTGCACTCATCTGTCCCATACTTTCTAAGCTTTGCTACAAGGATGTTGTGAGAGACAGTGTCAAAAGCCTTGCTGAAGTCAAGGTAGATAACATCCACTGCTCTCCCCTCATCTACCCAGCTGGTGATGGCTTTGTAGAAGGCTACCAGATTGGTCAAGCATGATTTCCCTCTAGTGAACCCATGCTGACTACTCCTGTTAACCTTCTTTTCTTCCAATTGCTTGGAGATGTTCTCAAGAATAGGTTGTTCCAGCAACCTTCCAGGGGCAGAGGTCAGGCTGACTGGCCTGTAGTTGCCTGGATCCATCTTCTTGCCCATTCTGAAGGCTGAGGTGACACTGGCTATCCTCCAGTTTTCAGGCACCCCTCTTGTTTTCCAAGATCTTTCAAAGGCGATAACAAGAGGCGTAGCTAACAACTCTGTCAGCTCCTTCAGCACCCATGGGTGCATCAGAGCCCACGGACTTATGAAGGCTGATTTTGTCTAGACTCTGACTCTTTCCACCTCAACCAAGGGGAAGTCAACCCCTCCACAGAATCTCTCTCCTACCTCTAGCATCTGGGATTTCCAAGGGGCAGTTCTAGGCATAAAGACTGAAGTAAAGAAAGCGTTCAGTACCTCTGCCTTCTCAGCATCCCGTTACCAGGGCACCCACCTCATCCAACAGTGGGTCTGCATTTTCCCTGGTATTCCTCTTGCTATTGATATACCTGAAAAAGCCTTTTTTGTTGTCCTTGACCTCCTTAGCTAGAATAAAGAGTCTAACCAGGCCTTAGCCTTCCTGGTCACATCCTTGCAGGTCCTGACAGAATTCCTATATTCCTCCCAGGTGGCTAGACCCTTTTTCCACGTCAGAGGCCTTCTTCTTCTTTGAGTTTTTCCATGAGCTCTTTGCTCATCCAAGCAAGGCTCCAGCCACTTTTGCCAGATTTCTTACTCTTAGGGATGCACCAGTCTTGGGCTTGGAAGAAGCGGTGTTTGAACATTAGCCAACTCTCTTGGGCCCCCTTGCCTTCTAGCACTCTAGCCCACAGAACACCTCCAAGCAGGTCTTTGAAGAGGTCAAAGTTGGCTCTTCTGAAGTCCAGGGCTGCAGTCCTGTTTATTGCCTTGCTCTTTCCACCTAAGACCCTAAACTCCACCATCTCATGGTCACTGCACCCCAGGTTGCCCCCAGCCTTCACATCCCCAGCCAGGACCCTTGACCACAGGTCTCCACGCTTATGTTGATTAGACACTATCAATGCCTCTCTTCTCCAAGGGGAGATGATCTTTTCTGTGGTACGCATGCCCCCAGACTTGGAAAGTTTCAAAATACACTGGGGACTTTTGAAATATATCAGAGCTACAGCACTCAGAAAAAGGCCTCTGATGATCAGCTTGCAGCTCATTTCAGAGCCATGGGGGTAGCCTTAGGAGCAGTGCCCCAGCCCCGAGCGATGCATGGTGAAACAACCACAGGAACAGGACACACATATCTCCCAGCCGCTCCTCCGTGCCATCACTCTTCTCTGAGACTTTCCCAAACTCTTTACAGTCACCTGGAAGTGCAGGGAGCAGATCTGAACCAAGCCCTTGAGACGCAGATGTAGGGTGGCTGTATTCAAACACATGCAAGATAGGAGCCAGAACATCTGTTTCAGGTGGGGGTTACAAAAGTCACTTACTTGCACCCCAGTGCAGAATTATTGGAAGTGTGGGCATTAGCTGCTTTATTTAAAAATAAGATGTGACAGAATGACAAGAATTGCATAATGCAGACTTGGTTCTTCATTAAATGTAAACAACGGTGTGTTATTTTAGAATAATTCACCTTTGTAACAGCACTGCAAGATATTCAGCATTTCAAAGCACCAGCCATCCGGGAAGACCTTCCAGATATGAGCAAGGCACCATCAGCTCCAGCAGGCACAGGGAAATGGAGGCAGTGGTCTGACAGCTCAGTCAATTCACTTCCAAGCTTCCTCACACCAAACCCACAGTGGTGAAGCCATATGACAAAGCACAGATCCAGGATGAACTCACTCTCAGTCCAAACAAAACAAAACAAAACAAAAATAAAGGGTTTTGTTTTAAAGGGGGCACCCTGTGAAGCATGAGGCCTCACCCTCGATCAGGTACCATCTTGTCTGGGTGCCTGACTTCCCACCAGAAGGGCTACAAGGCATCCTCCTGCAAGAGGCATCCAACCAGCACAAACTGGGCACTGCTGCCTCTGCACAGCTCAGGAAAAGCAAGCCACTGCTCCCAGCTGACTGAGATCTCTCCTGTCATAGGGGTGGAGCAGGAGTGGCACAGATCTGCTGTTTCTGTGGGTCCACAGATGGAGGTACTGACACACTAACAAACTTCACTGAGAAAGTCAGGAGAAAGGTAAGATTGAGGCATAGAAATTGTACTGTGTGCTGAGAAGTGAAAGCATCTTCAGGTTCTAGAGTTAGAGCTATGACAATGTGAAATAGGTTGAAGACTTGCAGTTGTGCCAGAAGTATTCAGCCACCCCTCCACCCCTTTCTTGGGCACCCAGCACTGGAGGTAACACCACAAAAGCAGATCTCTACATTTCCAGCATCTGCTCTTATTGTGGCAAAAGAGAAGCAGGAAAGAGAGTGCTGGGGCTTGCAGATAGCCAGCACTGAAGAACCAATGGCCAAAGCCAGTAAGGAATGACAGACGTCCCACTGCCCACCATAGTTCCTAGGTATGGTTCACTTGGAGCTGCACTTTAATATGAGAAAAATGAAAGCTCAAGCATAGAATGTGGGCAACTCTGTGTGCAAACCTGCCAAGCATCTGTCGACAGCCTTCCTTACCACGGAAGGAGCAGAGCACCAGCTTAGTCATCACCAAGGCATACAGAGCTGCTCATCCAAAGGGCCTCCTCCTCCACCAGTCCAGAGTCAAAACAAACAGAGGAGGATGGACATTCGAGGTGGGACTGTAGCTATCTGGTCTGAGAGAATACGAGAGGAGCGGAGATTTGCAGGCACAAGCCGTGCTAGTTCAGAATACAAAGAGAAATAGAGAAAAGGCAGTTGATACTGGAAGGAAGGACCAGTGGATGCAGGACACCCAATTCTTATTCTCTCCCTATCATGGCCTCAACATCGCCATGTCAGAGGGCTCAGGCCACCGTGCCTGATGAGTGTGGGGATCTTGGTGCTTCCAGTGGTCTGTTACCGTGTTTCCATATGACCAACGCCAGCCGAACAGCAAAGATGAAACAAGTCAGTGCCAGCAGTACAACTAGAAAAGAAACACAGAAATACGTTAGCATGAGAGAACAGCAGTGCGTCTTGTCATATCCTAGCTCCCAGAAGCGCAGGCATTTGGGAAAAGGGTGAGAGCAAACCCAAAGAACTCTGTACAGGAGCCACTACCCCATCCCCCATCAGAATTGTATGACAGGGGGCTGCTCTGGCCAAGGCAAAGAGTTCGGTTTCACTGATACCCAGCAAAACACCCAACACTTCCAGGTCAAGGCATGTCTAAACAGGGGAGATCTTATGAACACAGGTATAACCCAACAATAGTTGAATATATAAAGAAACCTAGAAACATAGAAACATGCACTGGTTTGGGAAAAGCACATTCTTGTCCTACCAGCCAAACAAGCTGAACCACTAGGAATGAAGCTGGTAGGAAGAGAGCTGTCTGCCAGCCACTACACACCTTCACATTCCTGGTGGCCATAGCCATTAGGACAGAGCCAGTGGACTCACAGCTCTGGCTGACAAGCTCTGCCAAATCCTGCTGGGTGCTTTAGGCAACACCTGGCTCCCGGCTACACGCCCTGCCCTTACAGCAGAAGGGGAATACGTGTTGAGGTGGCTGTGATGCTGGCGGTGCAAGCCCAGGAGCTGGCTTCAGTTGCTGGTAGGTGGCACTGGTGGGGAAGGGAATCTCAAATTGCTACAGCAGGACAGCATTTGTGTGTCTCAGTCTCTTTCATGCCAGCATGTGACTACTCATAATGCCATATATTTTGCCATGCTGTTGGCTGCACAGCATTTCTACAGCTTAAGCCCTTTTACAATGTATGACTCCATCTAGCTCAGCCACCGTGGCCTGCAGCAACCAAATAATCCTGGCAAAACCTGTCAAGGCTAGCCTGGGCTCTACGTAGGAGGGAAGCATGTGCAGGGCTTTGCAGTGAGGAATTCAGATACAACTCCTCCTTGGGCCAGAAACTGAAGCACTGCTCCTGTATCCCAAGCAATACAAGGCAAGCAAAGTGCACAGCCTTCATCCCAGCCCTGCTCTTCCATGTGCCTGCCCTGTATCAGAGGGCAGGGAGCTACCAGCAGAGGACCAAAAGCTCACAGAGCTGGCAAGCTTCTCTGGGACAGCACACATGGACAATCACATAGCAAATTTATTGCACTGGGAAGTGAGCTGGAGGCAACACAAGGTGTGATTCCAGCCCCAAGGCTCACAGGCAATAATTTCAACTGCAAAGGGAACCACTCTGCTCCACTCTTTGGTTTGCAAAATGAAATACCTTCTAATAAGTCCCCACTTCTGCCTTTATTTTCCAAGTGATATTTTTTCCAAAAGAAATGCCTGTCTTTCTGCCCCTAATACACAGAAGAGATGTGGAAATGTTTACTGGACTTCTTTTGGACTGCATCCAATGCTCATAAAAGATTCACCTATAAAAATGCCGGTGGTGGTTGGGGACGAAAAGGAGAAGTTCTTGCATGCGCTGCCAGTCAGAGCTGTTATGACCACTGGGTAGATCGTGAGATTATAACGGACATACTTATCAAGAAAGAAGTTTTCTTCATAAAACCTGTGAAGAAGAAGGATGACCAAGCTGTATATTCTTTTTTCCATAAAAAACTTAGAGTCAGACTGTTTTGTTACAGGCCAGTGTGGATCAGAGTGCATAACTATTTATTTACTAAAATTCATAAGAAGGTTAATCAAAAAAATTACCTAAGGTAGATTTAGGAAAAAATAAACCTATGTTTGACACAAGTTTTCCACAAGTGGAAGAGTGTGAAGGAGAGTGTTAACTTCAACACACAAAAACCTCCTTGCTTCTTCCAAGCAGGGGCTTGGCCACAGAAAATGGACGTTTATTGCCCACTGTAATACCCCATTGGGTCGACTATGGCAAGATGACAGAATTAAAATTGGTTTCAAGTGGAAGCCTTCATTCCTTGAGAGGGACAGAGGGCCCGATCTGTTTGTGCTGTATGAGGGGTAGAAGGGCTCTTTCAGGCCTGGTGGGAATACAGGAGGTTGCTTACCATATTATGAGGGTGAGAGTAAGGATGCTCAGAGAGGCAGTTGTCGCTGTCTCGTTGGACACGTTCCATTTGTAGATCAACACAACAGCAAAGTTCAGCAGAGTGGCAATGGTGGTCCACGTGGCATACAGAGCCAGCCCGTTCTGCACCTGCCCCCCAGTACAGCAAGAGGACAAGAGTGAGGGTGGGGAGCCCAGCTACTCCCAGTTCCCTGTGATCTGCTTGCATCTCAAGAACTGAAGCGCAAGGGTGGACAGAACGTGCCCGCTTCCAGGCTGTGCCAAGAGACTTAGAGACAGTTATAGCCAGGGCAGAAACCTTCCCTCACCTATCTCCTGCCATTAAAGCTTCCATTCTGGAAACCTTTCGCACTGCACAGGGGTGTTTTTTAAGCACTTACTTACAGTGCAGCTTCCTAAATGCCACCTACTAGGATCCGGATGAGCCAGAGCTCAGCTTTGTGACCCTTCATGAACCACGTGGAATGGATACTCAGGGCTCTGTGTGAAATGAAGAGAGCAGCGTACGTGGTAAAAGTGAGGGCTGCCAGGAGCACCAGGGCTGGGAGGAGGTATCTAGGACAAAGAATACACACACAACACACAATGCATTTTTTCAGTGGTGTCACAATGCCTTAATTTATAGCTTTAGTGTTTGGCCTTCACTGACTTCAAGTTAATCAAGCCTTTAATAAAGGTAATCACTATGTGTAGCCCATATTTTGACATACTGTTTTACTCTTAATGATTAAGTTATTATTTCCTCACTGCAGCTGATTTCTTCATCTCTTGACAGTGGTGCTATTATAAGCCCTTCATGCAAGCATGATTATGAAAACAATCCAAGGCAATGAGCCTAACCATATTTATGAAGGGTGTCATGGCTCTTATCTACTCGATAGAACACTGAAGAACAGCAAGTGTGAGGAGATGTACGACATCAACAACCAATCTTCCTCATGGACAAGAGGAAAAAAATTGTGCAAAAAACCCAAAAGTTTAGGAAGGCTACCTTTTGCCAAGGCCTATACCAGTGTTTCACTCAGGGGAAATTGCAGAATGAGTATTGGAACAGTCCCAACAAGAGGGTTAGAAAGCTTCTGTAAACAAAATGCGGCTTACTCTCGGTCCCACAGAAAGAGCCATCCAACATTGAGGCCATTATTCAGAATCCATGCCACGTAAAGAGGTATTGGCAGCAAGTCTGGCTTTATGAAAACACATCCAAGTTCATTCCTGTAAAAGAAGACATCCCATCTGAACATGTCAGAAGTATTTCTCTTTCTGCAGCTCCATGACAAAGAGCAAAAGTTATTCAGGAAGCAAGCCCCTTGCACTGATAGCAGCACAGCAGGTACAGATCTACGCCCACTGCTGGGACAGGAAGAGAGAAAACGCACCAAGACTGCAACTAGAGCACACGTTTGTGTGCTTAGTTTTTTTTTTCCCCCCCTCCTTTTTTAAAACCTCTATACCTACATTTTATAGCTGCAGCAGCAAGGTCATCAAGAACTTCTCATTCAGAAACTACTTTCTAACACTGACAGCTTGATTTTCCTTATGTGATTTTTTGTGTCTTTTTATGTGTTTAGACTCGGTGTCACCTATAATTGACAGCATTCAATACATCTCCCAGCCAGGCAACAGGTCTCCTAAGCTGAGCATCTAGAAAATGAGGAACATGGCAAACATTTTGATGGGCAGCGGGAAGCCTGAACAGACAACTTCCATTTGCAGCAGTCGAGTGCCTGACTCTGCCATTAATATTCCCTCCAAACAGCAATTCTGCAAGCTAATTATCTGGATGTTTTTTAAAGGCCACTGAAATGTATCTATAAGGTGCCATCACAGGGATATATATATCACCTCCTACATGAATCATTAGCAGAACTGGAACACTTAGTTCCACCACCACAGGAAATCAGTGCAACAAAAATCCATGGCAAGACCCTACAGACAGCAAAGGCATTTTTTCCTTAAATAAAAGGAGAGGTCTGGCCAGGATCCCTTGTGTGCAGCAAGAAGCACGTGGGACAACACCACGGTGCCCTCACTGCATCTGCTGGGCTGCTCCTGACTGGGAACTACCAGCTGATTTACAATGCCTCTTTGACAGCCTTTCGCAGCACATACTGTGATGCTGTGCCTCACCCCTCAGGAAATTCAGAGAAAATTCTTGGGCCTTGTCCTCGCCTGTATATGCCATGTGAGTTCACTCATCCTCCTTCCCACATCCCTTATCCTTGCTCACACAAACACCCCTCCAAAAATCAGCTGCTGGGTAACTCTGCCAAGATCACATGAGTGGCAGAAACCAGGCCCCACAGAACCATTACTTGCTTTGCAGTGTTCTGCCCACACATTAGAGCAGTTCATATACACCTCCAAACGGCTTCCCAGCGTTGGATGCCAAACCTAAAAGAAGCTTCAGAGCTTCAGCCAAGAGAAATTGCAGTGATTTTACTCTGAAACCCCAGAAGGGAAGAGCCACCCTCCATCCTTTGTACCATGAGGAGGGAAAATACCTTCGACAGATCCCTGACAACGCATACAGTAACCATGCAAGCTGCCAGGCATAGATGAGGTTCCAGATGAGGAAAGTCCAGCCAGCTGGTGTGAAGTCAGTGTTGTACTTCTCCGAGATGTTCCCAGGGGTTGTTCGGAACAGACCTGGTGGTGAATGTTATGGCAGGCTCATGTGTTATTACATACTAAGTATGGGGAAAGACTGCTGATTTTCTAGCCCCACAGTCTTCCTCAAGGCTTAGTCTGTACCTCCACAGATCTGAGGGAGGTGAGAGGATGCCCTTGTGTGCTGCAATTGGCTTGCCTTTAAAAACTCATTACAGGATCACTATCCTTTATGGATAATCCTGAACACCTTCCTCTTGCGCAGAACCAGAAAAGCCAGTTACATGCAAAAGCCAGAGAGAAGCACGGCACCCATTTCTGACAGGTTCAGCTGAAGAGCATTTGAACCAAGAACCACTGCCTTCTATAAACCCACAGCAACAGGGCCTCAGCAGCTTCTACCAGGGATACAAGTGCATGTAAAAACAGACTTTCACCTGCAGATAGATCCAGATCATTTGCTTTGATTTCAAGGGACTGGTAAACGCTGATGGTTTGGAGAAGTGAAACAGATCTATCCCTTCTAAGGCTCCGTTATAGCAGAAAGTGATATAATGCACGAGACCCATCTCTCTTGCTTGCATTACCTTTGAAAACTCCAGTGGCATTTCCAGCGTTCAGTATCACCATGACTGTGAAGGCACCCAGAGATAGAAACATCACAAAAATCTTCAGCTTGGGTATAGGGTCCATTTTATCCTGCAACAGAAGAGAGATATGGTTTGGGTATCTTAACATATGCTTGGTTTTTTTCCTTGTTCCAGAGGCTATTTTAGAACAAGGAATAATGTTGTAAATTCCTCATTTTACCCGCTTCTGTTGGTGGTAATTTCAGTTTTGTTTTTGAATCCTTTAGCTCTTCTGACAGGGAAAAAAGCCCCAGATCTCAAAGATGAAAAAGGAAAGTAAAGAATTCTATGTGTACTTCAGAATAAGAGAGTCCTCACATGGGCTAGGTGCATATTTGTTTCAGGCAGCATTCTTTGACAGTGGTCAGTATGTGGAGCCCATAGAATAGCTCAAACCAGGACAAACAACTGGTACTTCCCCAGGATACTCTTCCAACAGCAGAAAGATTTCTAACAGTAGCATCTTCAATAGTATCTTGTTTTGTTTTTTTTTTTTTAATGTAAATTTTCCAGATCATAAATAAATTTGGGGAAAAACCCGTCTCATGATGTCTGAGATGGTCTGTTAGCTCCCTCTGCCACCTTGTAATGCCTGAAGACCCCACACAAGTCCCAGATGGAGAGCAAGTGCTACAAAGGCTGCATGCCTTCTGGACAGCCTTGAACCACAAAGGCAAGGAGTCTTTGCTAGACTGCAGAAATCAAACAGGAAGCCACAGAGTGCCCGGTGAGCAGCCTGCTCTGCCACCACCCATCCCTCCCTGGCACAGCATGAGAGGTGTCTTACAGCTCAGATTTAGCTATGGATGTATGGCAGGGTTTTTTAGTCTGAATAATTAGCAAGCAAGCGTAAAAGATGGACTCCAGCTTATCTCATATCACTGTTGCGTTTAAACTGAAGACAAGAGGCTGGCATTTTCTTCACTTTTGGAAATAAATATGAAACATTTAAATTTGGCTTTGCAGCTGAGTGACTTTTGGCTCAGCATAACTTTTCACATTTACCTCTCTAATCCTGCAACTACTACCAAAAAAAAATTAAAACAAAAACCTCTTTTCACAGTGGCATTACCTCCTCATCCACTGGCTGCAAATGCTATTTAAACGCGTTAGCAGTTCTTAGGAACTTGATAAATTGTAAAACCTATATTGACTACATTGGTCAAGGTTTGTAAGCAGCGACTTGAGCTCTCCCAAGCGACCTCCATTAACAAAGCATTTGTTATCTCAAGGAAAAGTGCTGCACCACCTGTAAAACTAAGCGTACATGCACCCACACTGTGGACAATAGCTTTATTTCCACTCACAGGCCAGCACTTGAGCTGTCTTCTCTATACAGAGACACTTCAGTGCCTTCTAGGGTTGGCAGGAACAGTGACAGAGCTGTTCCGAGCTGCTCAGTGTTTAACTAATAACTTCCAGTTCCCACTTCAGTGGGCAGTTTTACAGTTCCGGGCTTTGTTTGTGGGTGTAGCTGCATCCAGATACATCACAAGGAGGTGGGAGAGGAAATTCTGTTTTCTGCTAAATCCTTGCACGCTTTTACTTTTCAGTTCTGCCTAAACAGAAAACTATCCATCTATTTTCATGAAAATCTTACGTGGAAGAACTCACCGAACTCAAGATGTCAAATCCTGATGAGATTTATGTTGCTTAAATCCCCAAAAAACTTATTAACGGAGATATGCTGAACTAGCAAATTCTGAAAAAAGAAATCCATACAGAGTACTGAAAATATGTTTTATGACTCAAGAAAAAAAAACTGACCTGCAGACTTCTGAAAGCTAGGAAAACAGAGGAAATATCACCACATGCTTGCCCTGTTTTTTTTTTCCCCCTTGAGTTCCCTTCCCTTGACTGTTGGACACAGTCAGTATATGAGGCTAGATGGCTCTTTGATCTCACTGCCTGGCCAAGTCAATGTTCTGACAGTCCTGTAATTGAATTCAGCACCGCATTTCTTTTTTATTAGCATATTTGGATTGCACAGCTTTGGAGCAATGCATGCTTGCTTACGGAAGTCTAGGAGGAAAGCATTATTTTAAAACCAGTCAATAGTTTCACTGCCCATCTCTCACCTCCTGTCTCCCTCACATTTATTGCTGGCAACGAGATCTGCAATAGCTCCCTGCCTACAGCTGTCAGCCAGAAACATCCTCTAGAAGGATCAGAAACATTACTCACGACAATCTGCGCAGTTCAGAGCTTTTTGGCAGCGTCTCGCAGCTGTAGTCCAGCTACTGCCAGCGCTGGGGTCTCCACTGCTCAAGTTTACCTATAGCGATTTTGTAGAACTTCCAGCAGGTTAATACTGGTGCATTATTGTAAAAAAAAAAAAAAATGCGCAGTAGTTAGAAATGCTTTCAGTGAGCTGCAGTCTCTGATTGGCTAAAGCCTCCCAAAAGCAAACACTTATGCAAGAGAAACTTGATTACTTAACAAGGGCCTTTTATAACAGCCCGCGCCATGCACGTTCCCAGCGTGCTGACAGACAAAAGCTAATGGGTGCCTGCTCTCAGGCTCTGCCCCTCTTCATGCTTCCATCTCTCTGCCACAGGAAGAAATAAAAACATCATAGCTCAAAAGGCACAGCTAAGGCAGCGCTCCTGGGTGGGAGAACGAACCCAAAACCAAACAAAAAAAACTCAAATAAAACAGCCTGGATTTGGGTTTGGGGAACTGGACACGTAACATGTAGCAAGGTCTGGATCCTGCGAGCTGCCCCAGACCTCGCTGCAGCCCCAGAGGGAGCTGAAAGCTAAGCTCCTGTCAGGACCTGGCACTCAGGGAGCATTTTGTAGTGTAAAACATTGTATAAATATGAATAACTTCTCTTGCACAGCAAGCATGTGTAGAGTAGTCCCGTATTTTCATAGCTCACATTTATTCCATGCAGGGCTTTCCTACACATACACTGACGAAAATCCCGAAAATAGGCCTTAATGTTTTTTTTTTTTTTTTTTTTTTTTTTTTTTTTGATGAAGCAATTTGTGGATTTCATGCTCTCTAGAAACCCCAGGGAAAGCCTTTCCAATGTCAGGTGCAGAAAGAAAGGAAAGGCTGAAAACCTGAAGTCATAAATGATTTTTTTTTTTTTTTGAGATTGGTTTAAAACACGTTGCACATGTAAATTTTTTACAAGTCAATCCCACAGGAACACAGCAAGCTACGCTGACTGATCCATCTCTACTTGCCATCTCTACCTCCTATAGGACTGCAGTCACCTCACATCCAGTTTTTCCCCTCAAATTTAAACCACTGCTGCCAATTGAAAGTGTGCTTCAGCATTGAAATATTTCTCTTGTGCAACTACAGTATCTGCAGGCAGGCCAGCAGTGCCAGATTCCCTAGTGCCAGCTAGAAGGGCAGTGAATAAATTAACTCCTAGGACTGAAGCTTGCATTCTCACCCCTTAAAAGCAACATCATGGGGTTTGGAATGAATCCTGTTTGGGATTCCTTGGCTTTTTGGATGGCAGGGGAAAAATAAATACATGAACATGGGTTTGCATTGAGCCAGCTGTGGGGAAGGGCAGGGCATCCAGTCAGCGCTGATGCTGCCTACGTTATCAGTGTAGGTCTGAGGTCCACCCTTTGAAGGTATTCTGATGAGGAAATCAGTGGCTTCAGTATGATTCATGTTGGTTTCATGTCAGAGAACACATTATGGTCTACACATTGATCAGAAAAGCATATTACATGTATATGCTTTTATACATCAGAGAGCCTGAACCGCCCCAGCACCATGTCAGACATCACTTTCTTATCCAGCCAACGGGTGATCTGAAGTCCTTTGCTTTATACAGACAGTTTTATCCTACACACGCCTGCTCAGCCACAGCTGATCAGCTGGATCCATATCAATATAGATGCAGGGCAACTTCTGTGTGAGGAATTTGCTGTCCCATGTTCTTGCTGATTGCTACATAATGCATGTATTGTGTTTCATTGGCTAGAGGAAGCGATGCCATCATGGCAGTAGCCTTGTCCTCTTGCCACAGTAAGCCAGGCACAAACTTTAGACCCACAGTCTGGGTTTCAAAGAGTTATTTCTTCAGAAGAAATTGCAACATAGGCCTTAGATAAAATATTCAGGGTTATTTTATCATGCAGCTCTACAGATATCCCCAGAAGTATGTTTTTAGAGCACAAAAGAATGTGCTTAATGTTTATAAATGCATGTGTTAAAACTGAACAACTCATGCTTCAGCAGGCTGCACAGCGTTCCCAGAAGTGGGAAATCTCAGCACAACTACAGCTCTAAGACCCCAGTGCCAAGCTCAAAGCAAGCATTTACGGAAAGGCCCTACCTTTCTAAAGCACCTTCACCAGAGACCTGCTAGATCATCTTTCATGTGGCTTTCAATAGATAACCCCTGTTGGCCTCTGGAGGAAGAGTGATGTTGTCAGATGAGTGTGATAAATGCAGTTATACACACCTCAGCTAAGAAATAGCTGTGGGTGTTCACATTCACAGACGAAAGGAAGCACGACACAATCCACGTATATATGACAGAACTGAGATAGTCAGCAACAGCGCAGAATAAATCACTGGAACCAGCTCCAGGACATAGACAGCATTCAGTACTTTTCAAGACAAACTACTTTGAAGCAGACTTAAGTTCACATTCACCTGGATCATGATAGAGGAAAAAGCCCAAAAATAAAAACAAAACATATTTCCTGTATTAACAAAAATCTTTTAAAAAGGGACTCTCTCCAAGATCCTTCATCTATAATTTCCTAGAGAAAAATTAGGGAAAAATAAAACAAACTGCTTCTCAAGAAGGAAAGGGATCTACTATCTCATCCCACCCCTGCGCACTGTGCAGCACCACAGTGTGTTCCACCAGCGTCAGTGCATGTCAGACACCAGTTCACATGGAACAGGGGGAACTGGTTGCAGTGGGACCACAGCTGACCTGTCACTCCCCCGTGCGCTGGGAAGCAATGCAAGCATTTCCAGGGTGCTGAGCAGGCACAAACAGACTTGACATTGGAGTTAATGCCCTGCTGATGAGAGGAAGATCCTTCTCTAAACATGAAAGCTCCTCCTAGCAGCTGAACTAAGATGTTATGAGCACAGACAGCTCGAGCCCTAGTGCAGAGCACAAAAGTGGAAGCCAATCACTAACAAAGAGTACCACTGTAGAGGCTCTGTCCTCAAAATAAACTCCCATTGTGTCATGCAGGAACCGAGACAAGTTCACTTGTGGGCAGCTCACCCACTTAATGGCACACAATGCCATTAGCAGGGAGCTCCAGAAAGCAAAGCACCTGAGAAGCCATATAACAGGCACTTTTCCTTACCACAGAAAATCTAGCACAGAGTCATCTAGCACAGAGGCATTTTTCTCTTATCTGGAGACCAGCCCAGTGACTGAACAAAACTAGTGCCAGGGGAGCAGTTCCATGTACTTCCAGCCAAGCAACTCAGCATGAACTAGCCCATTAGAAGAAGCTCACAACACAGAAGGATGCACACGGGCAGGGAAGAGCTGACCTGCAAAGTGGCTCTGTGTATCAAGTTCCAGATGCAGATGTGCGAGCTGACTGATACACTTCAGTGTCTTAATGCCACCAGAGGGGACCTTTGGGTCAAGTCAGAAACTCTCCTTCCCCTGACCTGTGCTGAACCACTCTGACCACCTCTGCAGCAAGGCAGTGGCTCAGCAGCACTGGACTGCCAAAGCCTTCTGTCCTTATCAGCAGCAACATGTTTAAACCCCAAAAGCATTCTGTGCACTCCCTGCTCCAGTTTAATCTTTACAGCCACTTGCTTTCCATCAAGACTTTCCTAAACTGCCTTGCCAACCCAAGAGTCAGTGACCTCATTGGAAATCATTTCCAGGACAAGCTGAGCAAATATTGAGAACCAAATATACTAAGCTTCTAACAACAGCTCAAGCATCCTAATCCTGCAGTGGGTTGATCCGGGTGTCTTCAGTGCCAGGGATTAGCCCTTCTGCGCTGCTAGAAGGGATGGGATTTGACTGGGTGCACTAGGATGGGCACACGATGAAGAGGATCTGTGTTAGCAATCTCCTTTGGGTATTTTAAGACAGAAAATCGTCTGCTTTTTATTGTTGCAGAATGAAGCAGGTCCGCCCTTTGGCAGAGGGGCATCTCAGCAGGTTTGAAGGAGGAATCTACTGTCCATTTATTATCAAACAGACTTTAAGGCAGCCCCCATACTAAAATTCATCGTCTGACTCCCATCAAATTTTTGCTTGAAGTCTGTATTAAGAACATTGCTGTAAACATTTAAAAACTCACAACTAACCGCTGCTCCACTCTTGTGGGAGAGGAAAAGACAATGCACTTCTGCCTTTAAGCTAACTTCATGAGACAAACAACAGAAGACATTTCCCCCAGATGTTTTCACTTACTGGTTAAGTGTTGGTACGTTTTCCTACATCAAGGACAGTCTGGGAGCCTGCAGCAGCATCTGGCAGGCAGTGCCTGCAGCACAGACCAGGAGCACAGCAGCAGGCAGAGCACAGGCATGAGAAAGCAGACACTCCTGTATGACCCTCCTCTGGAAACTGGCTGGCTACAAAGGGATGATGAAAACAGCCAAGCTAAGCAGCGATGAATGAGGACACATTTATAGTGCTGGGTGTCTCCCATTTCTGAACTCCTAAGGCCTCCTAAGCTGAGCATCTAGAAAATGAGGAACATGGCAAACATTTTGATGGGCAGTGGGAAGCCTGAACAGACAACTTCCATTTGCAGCAGTCGAGTGCCTGACTCTGCCATTAATATTCCTCCCAAACAGCAATTCTGCAAGCTAATTATCTGGATGTTTTTAAAGGCCACTGAAATGTACCTATAAGGTGCCATCACAGGGATATATATCACCTCCTACATGAATCATTAGCAGAACTGGAACACTTAGTTCCACCACCACAGGAAATCAGTGCAACAAAAATCCATGGCAAGACCCTACAGACAGCAAAGGCATTTTTTCCTTAAATAAAAGGAGAGGTCTGGCCAGGATCCCTTGTGTGCAGCAAGAAGCACGTGGAACAACACCACGGTGCCCTCACTGCATCTGCTGGGCTGCTCCTGACTGGGAACTACAGGCTGATTTACAATGCCTCTTTGACAGCCTTTCGCAGCACATACTGTGATGCTGTGCCTCACCCCTCAGGAAATTCAGAGAAAATTCTTGGGCCTTATCCTCACCAGGATATGTCATGGCTTCAGCACTGCTCCTCCTCATCTGGTCACTTTACCTCCAAGGCTTCAGGTTGTTCTTTGTTCTCTGGTTAGGGGCATGAAACAACACATGCACTGCTCTGTAGCAATCAATACATGCTGCCCCCATTTTTCTCATGCCTTCAGCCACTCACACCAATATTAGTATTTCTGTTCAAAAACTCAGCATGAAGCAGGTATTGACCATGTGAGACCCTGGCAAAGCTCATGCAAGTTGAAAGCTGTTAATTTTTGTGTACCAGGGCAGGAGAAGATTCTCGTCCACAAATTGCTCAGTGTTTGGCTGCCCACACAGAAATGCAGAGGCTGAAAAATTCCGCACGCTGTGGCAAATGCTAGACGTCAGTCCCTCTAACCATTCTTCTTACCTGTATGCTGCCATGTGAGTTCACTCATCCTCCTTCCAACATCCCTCACCCTTGCTCATGCATCCACTCCCCCAACTCATTTCTTGTAATTCCCCAAAACTGCCACATTCCCTTCCTCTTAATAAAAGAAAGAAAAAATAAACAATAAATAAAAAAAGTTCTAAAGGCTGTTTCTGACAGCCTCTATCCTCTCCCACAAGGAGATGTGAAAAAGGATTTTCACATAAGAAAGATTTTTGGTTTTGTAAACAACAAAAATAACAACAAGCAGCAACAAATGAAAAAAAAAAAAAAACAAACCTGCATCTGAAAGCAGCCTCTGAAAGTGGTCTCCATTTACACCAGCTTCCTTAAACCAGCCTCTATTTAAAAACCAACATCCAAATACAGCCTCCATTTTACTGCCTCCATATTTCAGCCTCCATTTTTCAGTGTCAATTTTTCAGCCTCTAGCTTCCAGTTTCCAAAACCAGCTTCCCTTATTTAAGCCTCCAAAGCCAGCCTCCATTATTCAGTCTCCAAAACCAAACTCCATTCTTCATTCTCCAAAAGCAGTCTCCATTCTTCAGCCTCCAAAAAGTCTCCATTTCAGACTCCATGATTCAGTCACCATTTTTCTGCCTCCAGTTTTTCAGTCTCCATTTTACAGCTTCCAAAAAACAGTCTCCATTTTTAATCCTCCAACTTTCTTCCTCCATTTTTCAGACTTAGTTCTTCAGCCTCCAAATAAAGCCTCCATTTTTCATCCTCCATTGTACATCACCCATTTTTCTGTTTCTGTTCTTCAGGCTGTATTTTCAGCCTCCATTTTTCTGCCTCCAAAACTGGCCTCCATTTCACAGTCTCCAAAGACAGCCTCAATTTTTAAGTCTCCATTTCTCAATGCCCATTTCTCAAAATCTGTATTTTGCCTCCATTATTCAGCCTCCACTTTACATCCTCCAAAAACAGCCTCCCTTTTTCAGCTTCCATTCGTCAGCCTCCATACTTCAGCCTTCTTTCTTCAGCCTCCCTACTTCCACCTCCATTTTTCAACATTCAAAAACAGGCTCCAAATTTTGGCCTCCTTTTTTCAGCCTTCTAAAAACAGCCTTCGAAAATAGCCTCCAGAAACAGCCTCCATTTTTCCACCCTCCAGTTTTCAGCTTGCATTTTTAAGCCTCCATTTCTCAGTCTCCAATTTTTCAGCCTTCTTTTCTTAGCCTGAAAAAACAATCTCCATTTTTCAGCCTACAATTTTTGGCCTCTAATGTTCAGCCTCCAAAAACACACTCGAATAACAGCAGCCTCCAGTTTTTCAACTGCCATTCTCTGGCCTCCACTTTTTCAGCCACTGTTCTTTTGCTTCCATTCTCCAACCTCCAAAAAAATGTTATCCAAAAAAAGGCCTCCAAAAAAACAGCCTCCATTCTTCAGCCTCAATTCTGCAGCCTCCAATTTTTCAAATGCCATTCTCAAGCCTCCTGTTTTTCAACTGTCACTCTTCGAACTCCAGAAACCTGCCTCCAAAAAATGGCCTTAGTTCCGCGGCCTCCAAAAAAGGGCCTCCAATTTTCAACCTCTGTTTTCAGGCCTCCAATTTTTTTGGCCTCCATTCTCCAGCCTCACATTTTTCAAATTCCATTCTTCAGCCCCCATTAAATGGCCTCCAAGCCTTCGACCCTCAAAAAACAGTCTCCAATTCTTCAGCCTCTGAAAATGGCCTCCATTCTTCAGCCTCTGACCTCATTTCTGCTGGGACAGTTTACTTTCTTTGTAGTGTCTGGTGTGATGCTATTTTTCAGCTTTAGGAGAAAAACAATGTTGATAACACACTGATGTTTTAGTTGCTTCTGAGCAGCGCTGCACAGAGCCAAGGACATTTCAGTTTTTCGTACTGTCCTGCCAGCAAGGATCTGGAGGCGGGGCACACGGGACTGGGAGGGGATGGAACCATGACAGCTGGTCAAAACTGGCCAGAAGGATATGCCATAACATATGACATGCACATAAAAAAAAAAACCTATAAAACTGGGGGGGAGTTAGCCGGGGTGGAGACAGGCAGCTACTGCTGGGGGACTGTCTGGGCATCAGTCAGTAGGTGCTGAGCAATTGTGTTGTGCATCACGAGTTCTGTGAGAAATGTATACTACTATAATTGCGATCATTTCTCTTTTGTTTTTCTGTATTTGTAAATAGTTTTCATCTTAACCCATGAGTTCTACTTTTTCCCCCCACACACACTTCTCTCCCTCATGCCAGTGGGAGGAGGCGAGGGAGCAAAAAGCTGCCTGGTGCTTTATCTGCCTGCTGGGTTAAACCACAACACTGAAAAACAAATGAAACCCCCCAAAANAATAATATATTTTTAAAAAAAAAGTAAAAATAAATAAT
This sequence comes from Alectura lathami, assembly GCA_013399715.1. Taxonomy (NCBI): domain Eukaryota; kingdom Metazoa; phylum Chordata; class Aves; order Galliformes; family Megapodiidae; genus Alectura; species Alectura lathami. The sequence goes on along the minus strand of VXAV01008449.1, from coordinate 258,457 downwards.
AAAAATTCTAAAAGCTGTTTCTGTCAGCCTTTATTCTGTCCTCTCACACAACAAGGAAAGACTTTCACAGCCTGTAACCTGACAAAATTCCTTGGTTTTGTATTAAAAACAAACAAAAACATGCCCCCCCAAAAAAACCTGGAGGATCTTTTTACTTTGGATAGGGATAGAGTTTGGCACTCATCACCACTATCGTAATCACTGTCATGGCAGTCAAAACCAGCAAGATTCCATCATGAGTCAACAGTTTGCACAAATGTTTCAGAGAGACTCTCATCCATAGCATTTAATAAAAAAAAAAAAAAAAAAAAAAAAAACACAACTGACTATTTCTGAGAACAGAAGAGAGAAGAGGAATACAAGGAATACAGACAAACCATGACAGGTTTCCCTACTTCTCAGGGGAACATAATCACTTTATGAGCTTAAATCTGGAAAACCTACCAAAAAAAAAACCACCTTTGCTCCAAGTTGATGTTGCAGCTAGATTTCCAGGCTTCATTTCAGAACATGAAAGTGTTAAAATAACCGAGCAGCTATTTCAATTAGAAATGTAAGACAAAACATCAGTTTCCTCTTAAACTTCGTTAAAACCAGACTTTTTGTACTGTAACTTCTCAGACAAGGAACTAAGCCTGAGGCAGACAAGCAACAATGGAAAATGGCAGCAACAAGGGAAAACTGCAACCAGAGAAGAAAGTTTGGTAAGCCAGAAGTGAAGAAAGGGAGCTCTAGCAGGAAGCACAGGGCAGCCTTAACTACAAACAACATTGTCATTTTTGTCTACAGTGAATGCATTTATTAATGAAGACACATGCCTTGCACGCACACCTCTTTATACCCAGAGAGCACTTTACAGCCTTTACAGGTCACACAATAGATTGTTTTCTCATTCAAATTTTGAGACCGAGTATGCCCATGGAAAGCCAGCAGCAGAGAGGGGCTCTGCACCTCAGGGAGATGAAATGCAGCTTCTCGCAGAAGGTTTTTTCAGCCTGCAAAGGTCCCTGGCCCCACCACACACCCCTTGAGACCTGCGCACTCCTGCAGGAGCAGATGAAGTACTGTTCCCAGTGCATCTGGTAATTTGGGGTACCTCCACTTTGGACTGGCAATGCCTTGGAGTAGAGGGACCGGGGTTTCCTCCTCACATAACATCAGAAGATATCCAAGTGAGTGTCCCATGGTGTCAGAAAACACAGGTCACCTGTTCCTCAAACTATGCACCTTGGCACAGCAGCATCAACCTCTGCAACATCACTCTCTCCATATTTCCCACTGAAGACCAAAATTTATGTTGTCCTTGTCCAAATACCCTTCAGGGTTACCATGGTGTTACATTTAGCAACTCCATCTTCAAAGCTCTGCCTGCCCTTCCTCCCTACTAATTAATTTTCAGCAAAAGTTACGGTGTTAGCAGTTTTGATCAGGCCTGGTTATTTTGTTGAGGCTTGTCTACAGTCAAGCTCCACACTGTCATCACCGCAAGCTTGCTCTCACACCTGAGAAGCTCGCTGAGCTGCCAGCTCTCTGGATAATATGAAAAAATCTCTTTCTTCCTTGGTTATTTTATAAATAAATACACAAATATTGAACAGAAACAGAAAGGTTATTACTGCAGAACAGGTTATTTGCAGGCTACATAATCTGCCGGTTCACCACGTGGCCTAATTTTAAAGGTAGAACATCACGTGTTGTCATTCTCACATTGTTGATGAGGTCTCTCAGAGAAAGTCTAAGCTGCTACAGTAATAAAACAAAGTAATAACTACATCCATCATTCATCACGATGAAAGGCATGTCTATCATGGCTGGGTCACAATCCTAACAGCGTAGGCTGTAAATCGCCTCTGATTTTACTCACCATAAAAAGAGAGCTTGCCCAATCAGTGAAAGCAACGGACACAGAGTAATGCTTTTAACCCATGTAAGCATCTTCCAAGAACACATCTCTCCAGCTGGCAGGATTCAAATGAATGGAGAGCCCCGGGTGATGTGGCACGGTAATGAAAGCCTCTTTTTACAATATACTATAGAACAGAAAATGGAAGTGTTTGAATGAAGCGTATTTCAGTTTTGCTGGAGGAAGAGGCCTCTCTAATTACAATTGTTTCACAAAATCCTTAATATTAAGGGTCATTACTTTGTGGGCTCACACCCTACATACACCATACCGAACAAACTCTGTTTCCAAAGGCTGTTCCACCTGCCAGATACATCTTTTATCCCTCAAACTCTACAACCAGCCAACAGAAAAGGAAATTAATATTTTGAAATAAACATAAGCCCCAGTAGATGCTCCTACCCATACTGCCCTGACCATCTGCAGGAGAACAGCCACAGATGCCAGCAATATCTCTGTGGGTACTGATGGCTTGCTCAGATCCTGCAGAACGCAGACTCCAGGACACAGCACCAAAACAGCCCTATTACATTCCTACTCTCACAGCGATCAGTTGAAGAGCTCTGCTCAGAAGGGTACTAGTCTTGGAAAAGAAAAAGGCTTGGAAAAGACCTCAGGCTATGCCAGAAGGATGAGTGCTAATCTAATGTCTCCCAGCTGGAAAACTGGAGGATCTTTTTAGTTTGGATACAGATAGAGCTCAGCATTGTAAAATTATAATAATAATCACTGTCATGGCAGTTACAAACAGCAAGATTCCATCATCAGTCAATACAACTTGCACAAGTGTTTCAGAAAGACTCTAATCATAGCACTAGAAAGAAAGAAAAGACAGAAAGAAAGATAGAAAGACTTTGACTGTTTCTGAGAACAGAAAAGAGAAATAGAGATATGAAAAACAATAGGCTTGATACCTCACCTGATTGAAACTGAAAACACTAATGGACAGTGAGGAGTGGAATAAATACAGGAACTTTCTCATAGGCAATGAGGAGTTTCCACAAGGCTCAAGCAGATGGTGCCACAATAGATTTCTCTACTTCTTCTTATGAGAACAAAAATCAGTTTATGAGCTTAAATCTAGACCTGTTTCCCAGAGAAAATTATTAGATGAGGTGACTTCTGAGACAAACATAAGCAGGAATATGTACACATACATAGGAGAGGATGAACTTCTGTTGGAAAACCCCAGAGGGCATAGTTACAGGAGGGACAAGAGCTGGAAGAGGAGCTTATGCCTACATCAGGGAGTAGTGCTGCTGTGCAAGAGGGACACAGAGCCAAGGGAGACCCCAGCACAAGCAACACCCTTACCCACAGGCACAACCCCACAGTGCCTGAGCTGGGTGCAGTAGCAGGGTCCACCAGCAGCCTCAGACACTGCAAAGGACCAGACCAAGCCCAAGGTTTACAAGCAGTAAAAAGGGAGCTAGAGACAAACAACAACACATACCCAAAGGGCAGCAAAGCTGCAGACAAAACCACCTGCAGGGTAGCCCAAGGCTGATCTTAAACAGAGCTGCTGGGCAGGTGAGGCTGTTCAGAGCAATTAGGGCCCACAGGTGTGCTGGGAGCCTGTTGGTATGGTTTTTGCTGAAATGCCAGAGCTGCAGCAGGACAGAGCTGGAGGAAGGACTGGATTGTGTTCTTCAAGTAGAGCAGTTGCAGCTGGGAGGTTTCTTCCTATTACATACAGTAAAGCCATACAGAGATCCAGCATGGCCCTTGCCTACTGCTCTCAGTTCCCTGTGTCAATGAGGACAAATGGCCATCCAGTCCCTTGCTCTTTCTTTGTTGGCTGTGACTGGCAGGAGCTACAAACATCAGCACCACAGCTTTTGGTACGGGTGCCAAAAGGCAAAGCAGTCAGAAGCTGTCCCTCCTCTTCCTTTTGGATTTAAAATGCTACATCCAAAAATGAAAGGCATTTTCCCTATGCCACACAGAGCCCAATGCATACTGAAAAAGGAGAAATCACAGACTGAAATGCTCCATCCCTCAAAAGGCTGTTTAAATTGGTGCTTGATGGGTGTAAAAAGCCCCTTCTGCCTGAGCTGTGGTAGGGACGACCTCCAGTTAATTCCCCATGAGTGCCTGCAGGCATTTTCTCCTGNTCTTTTTTTTTTTTTTTTTTTTTTTTTCTTCTTTCACTCTCCTCCTTTCACAGCACTTCTTTTGGCATCCCCTTTCCCAGCAGCAAGGAAAAATCCCTCCCTTACATAATGGAGCTTTTCACAGAGCCCCAAGGCAGCTCCCTTCCCTCAGAGAAAACAAGCAGGACATTCACCGAAAAAGGTCTGGGAAGGTCACGTTTGTCTCTGCGCTTCCAGGCCTGGGATGCCTTCACAACCCGCCCAACTGCTTCAGAAGAGTTAATAAGGAAAATGCCAGTAGGTGGTGTGCAAGAATAGCTGCTGGTTCCGCACTGCTGCGCCAAGGGCTGCCCTGCGCTGCTCCAGCATCTGCTTTGCACAGGGGAAGTGGGTGCAGGGAGCTGCGGCAGAACCTCATTTACAGCACCTTCGCCACGACGGCTGCTGCTCTCCTCCAGTCTTCAGGCTGTTTTCAGACTGCTTTTCACAAATAAGCACCTTTACTGGACATTCTTTCTACAGCACCTCTCTTTTGAGATTTCTCCTCTGTAGAAGGTAGCTGGGGGCTGTTGCTGCAAGAAGGAGCTGGAGTCCCCATTTCTCTCTTAAAGCACTTGAAGCAAAAACCAGCCCATGGGGATCTTTAAGTACCACCTGAGCTGAATGCTGTGTCTCTACTGCCACACTGGAGAATCTTAAACAGCAGATACATACATGGACACTTGTGTATGTCTATGTAGCATCCAAAAACATAAATCATGGTTTTCACGGCTCTTATGATTGCTCCCCATCAGTCTGCTGCAAGTAATATCCATGCTCGGTGCTTGGCCTGGCCAAATCCAACCCTTCCAAATGCCAGAAGTCCTCCTTGGCAAGAACTGCAGAGGGAGAGCCCCCTCAGCTGTGTGCAGACGTGCACCCAAACCACTCCTCTCTTGGAACAGGGATCCGCATCATGCCCTTTCCCATGTCTGTTGCTCAGAGGGGCTGGCAGCAGCACACAGAAAGGAGTTAATCAGATCCAGGCAAGGAAGGACACAGAAAAGCCCAGGTAAAGGCTGTGGCTGTGCAGGCAGCGGCCAATGCTGGACCTGGGCACAGAAATTCAATTGTTAGGGCTGTCCCTGGCAGGTTTCTGGGCATGGCCTGGGAAGCAGCAAAAGCCAGGGAGAGCTCCTGGAGGCAGCATGGAGGCAGCCATCACCTTTTGACAGCCAAGTGAGTTTATTATTATGCACTCAGCCTCTTCTTTGCCAGCTGGCCTCAGCACCAAAGAATGGTCCTGGGCGTGATTAATTCACTGGTATAGATGTGGCCTCAGAGAACTTCTCTTCTAACCTGGGCTTCAGCTCTGGATCTCTAGGCCTCCTCTGTCTTTTTTTCAGACAGCCAACTCCCTTGTTTAATACCATGGCATGGTTCCCTCTGAGGGTATCTGCCCACCCTGCATAGCAACACTGGTGTATTTGCTGCCCCATCATTACTGTGCTCCTGCCAGTCACTTTCCCCCATCTTGTGTTTCTCCCATGGAAGCCTCTGGGGCTGCCTGCTCTTTCCACACAGCACTGCCCAGTTCACCCTTGCTGGCCCTAAAGATTTAGTGGGGTAAAAATGACAACTAAGTTGTCCTCCAGTAAGCTGAGCAAATGCTAAATAAATGCTTGTGGCTGGAACCACAACCTACGATTCATATTTACAGGTATCACTCTGACATCAGTCACTCCTTGCCATGGTTGTACCTCCTTCCACTCTCAGCAGAAGCAGGTACTGACCAGCGTGTGAGCAGCGAGCTACCTGCTGACTGTGCTGAAACATGTTATTTCAGCCAGGGGTAGAAATACTTTCCTGTTTTGAAAGCTTCACTTCGCTGCAATGTGATGAGCCATCTGTAAACGCTAGAAAAATCTCATCCTGAGAATTTTAACTTGATTTGCTTCCTAGAGATAGATAAATGACTGCAGACACATGCTCCCGTGCTCAGGGAACCACAGGGAGAGGAGTATGATATGCTGCAAAAGCTCAAGGTTACATTCTGACCCCAAACAGGAAAAGGATGTCACTTAGGTAGAGAAGAATTCTCCTGACTTGCTGAGACAAATTCTATCACAGCTGTACAAAAAACGGTAAGTCACATGGGTGGAGAGACATGCAGAGGGCCTGTGGAGATGCCACTAGCACCTTGATTTCCAGAGCTTCTATGATAACTGGTAGTGCACAGGGAGGAAACAATTCAGTGCAGCTCTGCACCCAGACTGCGTAGGCATTGAGAAAACAGTTTGAATATACCTGGCCTGGAGTCAGCAAGAGGGGTGAAAAAAAGATCCTTTCCTCTGCTTTGACACCACTTATTCAGAACAGAGCATTTTAAGGCCATCTTTCCCTGTTGTCAGCCTTTTGAGAGAACAGCAGCTAAATGCTGCCTTTGAAGAACCAGTACCTCGCTTATCTCATCTCTCACCTCCTCGCACAGCCTCTCATTTCAGGCGCGTGGCACTGCTTCCAGGAACAAGGAGCTGCTTTGTGCAGGTCCTGGTGGCTGCAGGTCTTGGCTGTGCCTGTGTGGACATTTAGGGTCAGGACAGAACACAAATGACATGTGTTGCAAAGCAAAACGCCTAAGTGGATGGCACAGGGTGAACATTGCTGTTGCTTCATCCTAGACCTGGCTGAGATGACAGCAGGAGCCATGAGCTCCCAGTGCCAGCCTGAGATCACTAAATTCCAGAGAGAAGGCTACAGCTGCATCTCACAGCCACTTCAGCTGGGCATTGGGTTGTCTTTGTTCTTTTAGGGCAACACAGCTTTGCCCTATTGGGACTGTTTGCCCTGTGAATCCCACTGCAGCTGTTTCCTAATAGAGATGGCACCAAGATCCAGTGAGTAGGGCATGAAGGGAAGTTGGGAAAACTGGTTTGTGTTCCCATCTCTGCTACTGATTTGCTGCCTATCCATGAGTAGTTTATTAAGTTCAGTATGCCTTAGCTTTCCCCACTTTAGAACAGTGATAATTAAGTTTATCTCTCTTTGTGAAGAACAAGGGCTTGGAGACATTTGGATAAAAGCCCTCAAAGAGCCAAGTGTTGTTATAGTTAGTTAGAATAACCATGGCCCTCCTTGAATTTATGAAAGTTCTCCTGGTCCAGTGACTGTTTCATAGGTGAGGTAGAAAAACCAGGAGCGTAATTAGGGAGTGACTCCATATTCTGCTGCAGGCTCCTTGCATTGCATTTATTTGGCTAAACCCAGCTCCCCTACAGCCTGCTAGTTACCTTGCACAGGTTCTAAGGGAGCTGTATTGCAATGATGTGACTGTCACTGCAAAGCAACTATGTTTTTGTCACAGTGTGCTGCTGATTGAAAAGCACCATAATAGCTTTTAATTTCTGAAATAACAGTGCAAAGTACTAAGTTACAGGGAATTCTGGCATTGCATAAATGACCTTTTTCAGAACAAGAAAAAAAACAACATACTGCTCTTCAAAGGTGTTTAGCCCCCTGATCTCTCTGTAGTTGCATAAATTTCAAGTGAGAGCTCTACAAAGTAACTAGTTCAACTAATACTGTTATTTACAGTGATGAGCCACTCTAAGTTTCATGAGACTTCACTTACAGGGCCAGTAGGGAAATCTTACCTCTTACACTGTATGAGCTTGTTTCACAGCCTGCAAGGACCAAGCTTTTCTATGCAAATAATGCTCCTGAAGGCTTACCAAGACTGAGGCAGAACTCACGGCTTTTGGTGCTAATAGATACGAAAATGTGAGCAAGCTATAACCTCTGTATCAACAATGATAATACTTGCACCTACGCTAATAAGTTAAACAATACTGGAGAACAACCCTGGGCCCTGGGAGCAGATCTAGGCTGTTTTATCCTTTAGAAAAGTGCCTGGCCTGCTTTGACCCTGGCCAGCCAGCAGTCTCCCAGGCCAAGCCTGGGCAAACAGCAGCAGTTAGCACAGAGCATAGACCGTTCTCAAAGTGTGGGAAGCTTAGGGAGGTTTACAGCTCAGTAAACTCGGTAAAAGCCAGTGGGGCCACAGGATGGGTCCTGCAGATCTCAAAAGCTTTGTCTTGCTTTTGGACATAAATAAAGGAGGCACACAGCAGAAAGGGTTAATTGTACAGGTCGGATGTGTCTTGCTCCAGAAACAGGGAGCAACTTAAAAGCCCCAAAAGAAGAAGAGGGAAGTGTCTGCATTTGCAAATGCATGCGAGTCTCTGTGGGTGTGAGTGTATACATGCACATTCAGGGGAAAAAAACTTCCAAGAAAATCACAGAATATCCACCACCAGACTACAAGGAAAAGAGATGCCAAGATCTTTGAATTCATTATTTTCAGTGAATCACTCTTACGGTTTAAAGCCATACCAGCATTTCCAGAAAAACTTTCAGTTATGTAAACAAATGTAAAGAAAACAAACAGCTAAGAACATTTGAAGATAAAAGTCTAGAGATACTAAGATTACAGATGTTAATAAAGATGTGGAAGCTGCACTTCTACAGACTTTGACATTTATAGCTGAGCTTCTACAAAATGCTTTAGCTCCCACCTGACAGCTTCAGCCAGCTTAAGCCCACAGACCAGAAATCTTCTTGCCACAACCCAACGAATTGTGCAGACTTTCACTCAGCAAAGCACAGAGTTACGTGTTCAGGTGATGCTGTACTCTACTTTTTTTGCAGGTATTTAACTGCTTTGGGTCTGGGTTTAAATATATAATTAGAGGCAAGAACCTGCACAAGAACTTTGAACTTGGGCAGGGATCCCCACGCTACACATCTCACCCCAGCTTACTCTCCAGTTCGCTTCATTCTTCACCAAGGACACCGACATCTCGCCTTTCCCACCCCTGCTTCATATCAAGACCTCAATCTCCTCTGTGCGCAGAAGATCACAGCGTGTCGTATTTGCTCCTCACATGCAGACAGTGATTTTGAAGTCCTGAACTATCAAGCTTTCCAGAACAGATGACTAGCCTGAAGAATAGGTGGCAACGAGCAGGGCAGAAAATGTGTGACGTGTTTATTTTACTTTACACCCTGGATTTACAGCTTATGAACTCTACTGTCCTTACTCTGGCTGAATGAACAGTTTTACCTAAAATGGCAACCAATGGATTAAAGCACTTGATCTCAGTTACCCCACAGTTTTAGGTGTCATTCAGCTGGTGGCAGACCATGCCTATCAGTTTTAAGCCTCTATTTTACAGGAAACCACATGGCAAGCATGTCTACAAGAGAAGCACACTCACAGGATAGGCAGTGAATACACTGGGGCATTGGTAAGCACGCCAGAGGGATTCTATCTGCTAAAAGCAATCATGATTTGCTACCACCCTACTGCTATTGTAATCCTGCGTGTGTAAAAGATTGTCAGCCAGAATAATCGGCCAAGAAGCATGTTAAGTCTTCCCCATTAAGTTTTCCCCTAACAAGCATTTATTCAGGCCCACTCCAAATGTTGAAAAAAGATTAAAGATTCTCTGAAAAGAGTTTACACTTTCAGATATGGCCAAAACAGATGAGGGGAAGAGGAAAAGCCCGTGCAATAATAGACGTGGGCTAATGCATTTCAACAAAAACATTGCAGCCTGAGAAGCTGCTACTAAGATCATTGGCTGCCAGACGGGCAGTTTGCCAAAACACTTCTGAAATTCAGCTGCGGTTGTAGACAACCAGTAAGAAAATGTCTCACATGCCAGTGCAAACCTCTGTTATCCAATACAAAACAAAGAGGGAACGCAAATGAAAGCCTTGCGTAGCTAGCTGGAAGCTAGCTCAGTCCCTGACCCTGGACGCAACCCAGTGAAGTTGCACAGAAGCGGACAGAAGCACGCTCATTCTCTAACTGATAAATAGTGAAAACCCTGTGTAGGAGCTCCTCCAAAACTGCTGCAACAAAACTGAAAATCCGGCCAAGTTACATAAGACTCGTGCTGTGTCAGACCAGCTCTGCTTCTGATGTGGCAGGACCTGCCAGTGCCTCCGGCTGGGATGCCAGGGCTTTAAATACTGGCTCTGCCGCTGACATCCCAGGCAACCCTGTACAAGTCATGATGTCAGGCGGTAAATCTCTTTCAAGACTGTAAAATTAAGCCCAGCGCTTCCTGTCTCCTACCCCTTCTCCTGCCCATGTGGACTCTACGGAGTAAAGCTGCTCTCCTACAAGAGGTATGCGTACAGTGCCCAGCACAGAGGAGAGGGACGGGCTGAAATAAAAACCCCACTGGAGAATGCTAATCGATTGATTGTTTAATTGATTGGTTGTTGTTTTTTTTTCCCCTCCCTTGGTTTCACATTTTTTCCCTCATAGACTTTCCATGCTGCCTTAGCTTTGAAGACCTCTTCTGTAACTGGAGCCCACATCAGCCTGCCGTGACGCTATGTCCAAAGGGGAAAGGAATTGCATCCCTTCCAAAACAGAGTTTTTCTGTCTTTCCTGACAGATACCCTGCTTGCCATCTGTTTGCAGGGAAATGTCTGGAGGGCAGAAGCCTTCCCTGTTGCTGGTTATATTGTGCATTCTGTTGGTATCTATCGCACAGTAAAGCTTTTTTTAATTAAGACAGGCTGAGCAGGGACTGGTGCCTTATACCTGCAGTGGGCACCATGCCCAGGTGAGTGGGAGGTGAGACTGGCAGTCTGGAGACGCTCTGAGGATCTCAGGGGTCAGACGGGGGATTTGTCTGACCCATACTGGATATTTACATGGCGAGCAGCTGACCTCCTACCCTGTGTTCCTTTCACACTTAGCAGATGCAAACAGATTTTTCTAGGCCACGGTTCATCCCCACCTAAAATAGGTGTTGAAAATGCCTGAGGTTCTTGACTTTGTAGCAATTTTTATCTTGATAAAGGGAGCCTCCAGTATCAAGCTGGTGGTGCCTGAGCTGAAGGTCATGAGATGAGTCTGGCTCCAGCTCACTTGGCCCCTCACAGCTGCCATTTCCTACAGTGATGGTGAGGATATGTTTGAATTGGGGGTCTGTGAATGAGAAACAGTGCCAGGCTTGTTTTATTTACAATTACATTCAGTTACAGCACCAGCTTTCCCAACGCATAAAGATAAAACATGCTCTTGCTAGCATAATTTATATTGGTTCCCATAACCCAAGCATTTTTATGCCAGAATAACCACATCCACCCCTGCTATGCAAGTACTTTAACATTTAAATGGCACAGAACTGTCATTAAAAATAATTCTTTCCCTATGTAGCACTGTTCCACAAAAATCATTTCTAAAGGAGCTGCACTCTAGGCAAAGAGAACAAGATATATATCCCAGTCAGACCACACAGAAGAAAAATGCGCCGATATCTTGCTGACACTTTTGTGTTGTAGAAAGCCTGCCAGGTTAGGAAGTGGAATTAAATATAGAAAAGCTATCCAGCTATTCTCTGGCACAACACTGAGGAGATCAATGCAATAGAGCTGCACTGATGGGGGAAAACAAAAAACAAAACACACAAACAAAAGCTTAGTGCAGCACCACCGTTACTGTATATTGACCCAGGGTGTCCGCAGGGTCTGTCCATTTAACTAGTCTACCACTTCCAAAATGGGTTTTGCTGTGTGGCGTCACTCAACACTTCTGCTTTTGGAAAGCCCTGATGGATTGTCTGAACTGTTGTTCATAAGGATGCTGAACTCACTGCAGCTAATGAAACAAGTGACAGGGAACATGGCCATTCCAGGACCGGACGCTCCCACGGGACACCAACTTGCTATTCAGGTCACAGACTCTGGGAAAAATACGGCAACCTTGGCTTTGAAGGGCAAATGGAAAGCTCAGCTCTCCAGCAGATGGTTTGGTCACTAAATGCCCTTGCCCTCCAGCACTCCTAGGTTAAAAGGCATAGTCCTTCTTCAGGAATAGGGCATGCCAGCCGGGAGTGGCTGGTGACCTTGATACTTAACTAAAAATTAAATATAATCATTGCAAAACAGGGAAAGAACATCGCTTTTTGACACAGATGGCTTTGTTGTACCATTCAAGACATTTAGGTTGCTCTTGGAAAGCCCGCGTCAGATGAGAACAACATAAGGCCTGGAGCCTGCCAGAAGTGAAACTGCAGGAGGAAGCCACAAAGATGGGGAGATTAGGAAAAGGGAGTGACATGGGGAAGCTGGAAGGATCTGGAAGAGACCAAGAGGAGGGAACACCTGGAAAATCTGCTTTATTTATTCAGTGGTCAAACAAGGCAGCTCCTCCATCAATAACAATTACTCAACTTAGACCCTCAGGCCCCAGATTAGCACAGGGCTTAGGTGTGTGGTGACAGCAGCTTCCACACTTCTCTTCGAGGTGCCTGGCTCCAGAAATGGAATTCCCAAATGCCATCTACTCATCTCCAGTATGAGTCACCTAAAAATGGGATTTACCAGCATTTCTGGGTGATTGCAATTAACAATAGAAATGGTCAATAAGGAAAGCAAAGAAAGGGCTTCCCTGCCTCCTCTGGATGGATTTTGCATTCCACCAGCATGTGGGCACAAAACAAGAGGCTTGTGCTTTGCTTGACCTTTCATGGTGCTGTGCCAAGGCTTGGTGCATCAGCCAAGGGTACCAGGACACTCACCAAAGGCAAAGGAGACATCTTCAGCCCGAGATCAAGACAGCATCTCCTTTCAAAGCACCCACATCAGCTAGAGGGAGGGAAGTATTCTCCCAATTGTCTTGACACCAGGCCATTGTGCAGCAAGAAGTGTAATGTTCATGAATCAGAAAAGACGTGGCACCATGTCTACATAGCCCAGTAAAAAGAATATTCTCCCATTAAGGCGTGAAGAAGAGGGACCTTCCTGTGGTCATCCCTTCTCTACCATCATTTGCATATTTTCTCTAACTTATTTAGAACAGCAGCCCATATTGCCCTGCAAGTCTGAGGAACATACTGGTAACCCACAAAAAGGCTTCATGTTAAAAGAAGAATGTTAGTGAAGCACTCAGGGATGTAAAACATTCAGTAGTGAACCAGAAGTATAAGAGCCTTTGCTAATGAGTGAGGGCTTTCCCCTCCAGTTAAAACATCTCTCCAGGAGCAACCAGACACACAGGACACCCACCCACTGCAGTGCTTAGCGAAAGTGTCACTCGCAGCACACAGGGGAAAAAAATTCTGTTTAGCAAACTTACTTTCACTTGCAAACTCTGTGTTGAGGTCCTGTAATTTACAGTCTTTGGTTCTTTTAAAAACAGTTTCCCAGTGCTTGGAGACAGTATGTCAGAGTTAGGAGACACAGTTACTATACCACTGGCTCAGAGATTTTTGCCTGGAAAATGTGCCTTGGTTTTCTTAACTGGAAAACTGAAGTACTACTAGGTCTTTGAGGTCTGCCCATAACCAATGCCTTGGGGCCTGTAACAACAAAAGTAAGAAGAGATGCTCTAATAACAGAGATGCTAAGCAGTATTAGCATAGGTTGCATGATACAGTGTGCCATGATATTTAAAGTATAAAGAAAGAAGGCCTGTTCAGTTGATATATTACATCTGAGATTAGTAATCTGAGCAGCAAATGTATTCAGGTCTGCTGGCAGACACCACGGAAGAGACGCGCGAGGTAAAGAACCTGCAGGCTTTCTAGTAACATTAACCTGCATTTATATAGCACATTTCACTTGATGATCTCAAAAAGTTTATTATTAAAGCTCTCACAGCGCCCCTGTGGGTTAAAAACACAACACGGTCTCTTTTTAATTGCAGGGTAGCATGGACTTAGTCAAAAAAACAGAGACAAAGGTCAAAGAGGGTGAATGACAAAGCGAGACAACCCACCCCTGCTACCCATCTTTTCTAACACTTGTCTGAAGAAGCAGTCCTGCCTCAGTCCTGCCTCCCACTGATTTTGCTCCTTCATACCATATGAGTAGAGACGGATAATTCCTCAAATTAAGTCTACCTTCCACTGGCAGACCCCTTTGTGATAAACAATCCAAGACCTTCAATGAACTCATAGAGACATCATGCCATGCACAGAAGATCTGTGGCATCCACGGCCTAAAGTAATGGGTACATCAGAGCTAAGAAAACCAATCTCTTACCAGAAGGCTTCAATTTACAGTTAAGTAGGCTGAACAGCCACCTAAAGTATTTTCAGAGTTCATACATCAATAAAGCTTGAAAATCACTGCTTCAGAAATTCCCACCAAGAAGCTCATGCAACCTCTCCCTCTCTGGGTTACGAGATGTGACAGGACCGTGCCCCAGGGCAGTATGGCTGCAGGCATAGAAGAAGTCTTCTCACCAAGAGGTAGGATTCATCAAATGAATAACTTAAATGAGTCTGACTTAACAGCGAGCCTCTGAGGGCTCAAAGAAGACGTGGCCACAGAGTTGGAAGTGCAATTTGGAGGTGTCTTGTGTCTTCCCTTGGAAAGCATTTCCAAGGATTGAACAACAGTACTGAATCGATGTAATGAACATCCTTTCTGTACCATTCTTTATCGTTCAGAACTCTGTAAAGAAATGTGATTAAAAAATACAGATCTGCAAGGTAAAAATGTTGACTGATCGCAGAGTTCCACCGGGTAAAATCTCTGCTGTTGCGATGCCACGTGCGCACACATGGGTGTATGCATGCAAGCACATGTTATTTGTGACTCACCAGCTCATAGTGATCATGCTAGACAGAAAGGCACAAAAATTCTCAAATACCTTCAACTTTTGGGGAAACGGACAACAAAGTTAGGGAGCCAGACTCCATCAGTGGCCTTGGTGGGGGAAAAGCCAGAGTGGCACCCCATGATTGCAGCATCAAAGGCCAACATCAGAGAATCCTTGGAGAAAACAGCAGGAAACCAGGCCTCGCTGGCTCCATGGCTTGTGGAATGATTTGCTGCTCTCCCTGCAGTGCCACTGTGCCTTCACTGCACTTGGGACCCGAGTCGTCCTGATTAAGCGACGACAGGTTTGTTCTCCTGCCTTCCCTTGCCTCTGCCTGCAGTACAGGCTCGGGGGACTCTTGCTGTGCTTTGGCACTGACCTGCTAAGCCAGCCACCTTCCCTCTCAGCACCTCTGTTTCCTCATCTTTGAAATGAGATTTATGACCTCTGTAAGACACTTTGATGTCCACACATGAAGCGTGCTGTGGCAAACATACCTGTTCTGTTTTTTTCTTTTGTTTATTCACCTTATGATTAAAAATGGAAATCAATGAANAAAAAAAAAAAAAAAAAAAAAAAAAAAAAAAAAGCAATGCTTTGTATCAGCCTCCTCTTGTGAAGATAATTATGGGAGAGCAGGCAATTTTGAAACAATGGATGGCAAAGTGCAATGCTCAGAAACTATAGGGCACGATGTATTTGTCCAAGGCTACCACTGAAATCCACCCTGTGGTTCACTGTTGCAACATTCCCGTTCTCCTCCATTTTCTAAGTCATGTACAAAACTTGCTTCCAAAATAAATTATTTAGCTCCTAACTGCTGCAATGCACAGCAGGATGCCTGTCAGAGCAAAGTGTTACTAATGGAGGACACCTCACATGATCCAAATGGGAAGATGAGTTCAGACTGCCACAATGCCCTGGTGCTGGCAGTTACAACGTAAAGATGTGATTCTCACGTTCCAGGTTTCATTTGCAGAAAGCATTGTAAGAACAGGAATAATAAGGTGGGTCTATTAACTTATAAATGAAGAAGATTTTCTGTGGAGCTTCTAAAAATAGCAAAAAGCCCCCACCCTGTCCTGCAGACCGTGCAAAGTAACAGGACGCCTCTTCTGGATAGAGCAGTCACTAATAATGTAAAATGTACATAGAAAGACCTTTAGGCATGCTGATACTTAGGGGTAAAGACTGCCCTTTAGCAGTCTTCTTCCACGTCCTCCAGCAGATGTGATGAAGGCAGGATGCATCATGGTCATGAATCCCCCTGCTTTAAATTCATGAGGTTGGCCTGAAAGTCACTACATTTTAAAATACATATATAACGGTCCTTTCTGCCATGAGAATTCAGTTCTAGGAAAAGCAGCCAATTCTCAAATTGGTCTCCATGTTCAAAAGCTAGAAATTGCCTCTTTAAAAAAATGAATGCACAAATAAAATAAAAGCCAAGCATTGTGCATTCATTCAAAGAACTCAAAACTGAAACTAAAAGAAAAAAAGAGCCAACATTATGAGATTCATGATAAAATTGTTGAGTGCTGATAATGCAAAGGAAGTCCCAAACAACCATAGCAGGAAAGACCAGCCTCCGAGTGATACAAACAGAGTCTGTCCTGTGGGGATGCCTTCAGCTCTTGCCACAACCTCGCAGTATTACCTCTGCCTGCCCTATGCATTTGGACATTGATTCTCTATGGAAGAGCGGAAAAATCCTGAACACGAACAGCCTTCAACACGCAACCAATGTCTTATCTGGCATACCTTTATGTATGTACCTTGGTTCCTGGTGCAGACTCCAGTAAGCAATCTGCAAGATAAATATTGCCAATAGGCCTGTGCTCTGCACCAGGCGTGCAGCAGTTGTGTGCAATCAGATGACTCACTCGGGCCAATCTCCTTAAACACCGGCTTACTCGACCTCTATTACTGAGAATCCCAGAAAACTGAGTTCTCCACTGGACTCGTGCACAGCAAGAGCCCTGAAGCCCTAAGGGCAAGACTCAGACCAGAATAACTCAGGAAGCGACAAGAAGCAAGGAAGCCACATGAAATAAATGTCAGGTTTTAACTCTGAGCTGTGAAACGATCTGTATAAACACCAGACACCACGGAAAGCCAGCTGAAGAGGGGGTGCTGCTGCTGCTCTTGGTCCTAGCTTTCCTCCTGTGTCCACGAGGATGCAACAGCACTAACCTGTGAAAACACACAGGCACGGTACACACCCTCCCCACACTGCCTGTACCAATAACTGTTGTCTCTATTTCCCGTAGGTGAGCGTGGGAGGGCAGGATTATGAACATCTCTGCAGGTTTGTGGCACCTTGCACTTTCGTCTCGTACGCAATGCCAGAGGAACTCCTTCTTGGGTCGCTTTGAAGCTGCACGGCAAGAGAAGTCTCACGACTCCCACTCTGCTCTCCAGCCCACTGCTGGCTTCCACACAGACCTGCCCCCTCCACAGCTCTGCCCTGGGCAAATTCACACGAAGCTGGGTTTGGTCCCCCAGAACTCTGCCCAGTGATTTGCAGTGGCAAAGCCCCCAGGCTCCAAGAAAAGAAGCCGGTTGTTTATCAGCACTGCATTTCTGAAAGGAGAAACTCCTCTGAACTACTTTGCACTTGGCCCCAGCCACTGAACCAAACTTATTGCCGGATTTCCCTTTCATAGAATCATAGGATCATAGAATGGATTGGGTTGGAAGGGACCTCAGAGATCATCTAGTTCCAACCCCCCTGCTGTGGACAGGGCTGCCAGCCACTAGCCCACTAGATCAACTTTATCATGTTACTGCGCTCTGAAAGTCTTACAAAAATGAGGACTTCAGTGCCATGCTACGCAGAAACCACAGGAAGCTTCCATGAAACCAGCAACATCATTTAATAAAAACAAAACAAATCAAAGAGGTTGTACAAGTCAGCCTATAAACCCAGGCGTGAGGAGAGCAGTGTCAGTGGTAATGGGGCAAGAAAGGCAGGGTAATTATACCACACCAAAATTGCAATCGTGCTGCATTCCTTCTCAGTGAAGGCCAGCTAAGAATTAGATACACCTCTTTAAATCATCAAAGGGAGTGGCTGCAAGATACAAGGTGCCAGGATTTAGATGAAGTTCTGGGTTTGCCAGTTCTCAGCAATGGCTTTGGTGGCTGGGCTGGGCACGTCATTAACTGTTTCCAAAAGGTGTTCACACCATGCCACTTCTTTTTAATCCTTATACAATTTGAAGTGCTTCAGGAGTCCCAGGCTCCCACTGAGCAAAGGGCTGGCTGTACAAGCCCTGAAATGGATGGCAATACCTATCCACGAGGGTTTTTGTCCTTGGCCAACCAGTCAGTTTCAGTGACGCGGATGTCATCATTATTTCAGTGGAGCGCACATATTTATCATGTTGTTCCAGCTACTACCATCAGACCTACAAGCTCAGTCCCTCAAGCATGAAATCTCAAGAGCTTCCCTTTCAAGAAGGCCAGTGCAAATACAGAACGGGCCCATTTTGTGCAGATGATTTAACAGGACTGCACAAGTGAGGGAACAGGTTCAGCTCAGATCTCTCCCCTTCTGAGAAGAACAAGTGCAGTAGCTCAGATGGTGGCATGCACCCCGCAGCCCTTTGCAGAGGAAAACAGACAGGGAGGATGGGTCTCGAGGAAGCTCCCCTATGGGTGGGAGGCATTGTGCTGCCCAGAAATGAAGCTCTGATCACACTGGGCTGTGCAGAGGCAGGCAGTCGTCTTCTGCTGGAGAATGCTGCCCTAGAAGAAACCCCAGGAGCAGCCATCACATAGGCTGCTATGGACATAGGACAGCGGCTTGCAGGGGCAAACCTGCTCCGGTTCTCACCTTGTTGGTGGTGTACACAGGATTTTCAATGTTCTCCTGGACTGCGGCAGGGTGAGAGGAGAACATGGCATAGAAACAGAAGAACATGGACCAGTGAGTGCCTGAAAAACACAGGAACATCCTTCCCCATCGCAGCTTCATACCACAGGTTGTTCCG
This sequence comes from Alectura lathami, assembly GCA_013399715.1. NCBI lineage: Eukaryota > Metazoa > Chordata > Aves > Galliformes > Megapodiidae > Alectura > Alectura lathami. Next base: position 239,857 of record VXAV01008449.1, on the reverse strand, counting down.
GTCACTCCTTCCAAGGCCAACAGAACAAACGTTGCGTTTGTGCTAGCTTCTGGAAAACATGCCAAAAAAGACAAGCACAAGGCAAAGCAGCTAGCCAAATGGCCCAGTCTCGCTATTTAATTATTCCAAAATGAGAAAGTTCAATTAAAAAAGCAGCTACAAAACAAAGACATAATAATAATGACCTCTCTCCTCACAAGAACTCATGCTTTGGCAGAAAGGACTGGCTGGCCTGATTTTATGTCCAATAAACTTAATCTTATCCAATAAAGTGGCTCCCTGTACAGCTGAGGAAAAGATGATGAGTTATGAAACGAGCTCTCTGGGCATCGTGTAACATTGTACCACCAAATAAAAATGAAAAATCTTAGGGCGATTTCTCCTCTCTCTCAGGCCAGCACAAAAAAGCACAACGCAGCTGGCACCAGCATCACTGAGGGCAGAGGTGAGCAGCACAAGGGAGCTGACAAACCATCAGGCTGCCTCCGGTTCCTTTGTGGTGAACTCGTGAGTGCGCTCAGCTCACCGCTGGAAAGCCAACCATCTCTCCCGTGAGATGGCTGCGTGTTACTGTGCAGTTTATGAATTCGGTCTCCTGGCAGTGTTTGAGCAAGGTGTTTTTCCATGTGGTGAGAGCTGACACTCAGTGTTTGGGCATGAAGAAAACAGTCTTGTGGTTTTTCAAGACCAAGACCTCCGCCACAGTGATCCCTGCTGCCTTCATGCTCAGCTGTGCTGCTAGAGCTGAAGAAGCCATGGCTTCCGTACACAACTTCCACCAAAGGTTTACACACAAAGCTTCAATGAGCTACCTCCAGCTGGGCACCCGGAGATGAAAACATAACTCAAATTAGTGCATGCTTACTGAAAAAGTAACCAAGCATCTACACACTTGCACAATCTTTACTTACTCTCAGGTAGCTTTTGATTTCTTGAATGGCATCACCTAGTGATTGGAAGTGTTTCCCAACAGACTTGCACTGTCATATTGAAACCCTAAATATTGCAGAGACTGAGCTTCTTCCACACTGCTTCACACAGCGTGAGTAATTAATCCTCACAGCGCCGTGGCGGAGGAAGGACAGCAACATTCATCCACCCAGCCCAACGCATAGCTAAGGGGTGGCACAGAGAAGCCAGGTTACACGTGCACAGTCCCGTGTCACGTTGCCAGAGGGATGTTCATGCCATGAAATCCTAATTGTGGGGAAATGACAACAAAGCCCTCCCCAAATCCCACCCCCAGGACCCTAAACTCATCATCAGCATCATTACAGCATGCTTGTTGGGACAGGTCATCCTGGTGGTAAAGGCGAGGGATTCCCGGCATCGGTAGCAGAGCCGGTGGCCTCACACCGAGGCGGCTTTGGAGCTCTGCTGGTGGGCAGCTGGGGACTCCTTGCCAGGCCCCTTGCTCGCGCAGCCGGGAGCAGAGACATCCCCGTGTGCCGTCACGTTGTGCAACCACGGGCACGGCAACAGGAGCTCCCCCTCCGTAACAAGCAATCAATAGCTGGACGCCTTCTACAATTAGCTTATGTCATTAAGAAGTTTGTGGCGAGGATTTCAAAGCAGCTGCTGCATGACTTGGCCAAGAGGCTGCTATACACCCAACGACACGCAGCGCTGAACACAGCCTTGCTGCCTGATGCCACGGGCCATGCTGCCATCCAGATGTGCCCCACCAACGTGTTTATCCCTGACCGGACCACCTGAGCCTGAGCTCTCACGAAGGAGAGTTACTCACAATGCCTCTTGGCTGGGGGTACTCCACTTCTGAACGCACACAAGACAGACACGCTCCCCAGAACGAGGTTTGTGGGCCCCCCTCAGCGCCCACCGAGCCCCCCTCCAGCCTCCCTCCACGCCAGGGCCCACCCTGGCCCCAAAACCACCTCCCCGGCCGCCCCCTTCTCAGCGGGGCCGAGACCCCACCTCCTCCCCCGGGCCGGGGGGCTGAGGGCCGGCCCCTCCCCGCTCGCTGAC
>VXAV01008449.1:207780-237420 GCA_013399715.1 Alectura lathami | reverse complement strand
GGAGGGGCCCTGCTGCTGCTGCTGCTGCCTGCCTGCCTGCCTCAGCGCTCTCCTTTCTACCTGCAGAAAATAGAGGACGGGCATTTAAACAACTCCCTGGGTTCCCCGGTGCAAGCTGATGTGTACTTCCCTCGCCTGGTAAATCGTCTTTTTTATTATTATTGTTTTTTTCCCTTGCTGCTTTTATTTTTGTACCCCTTTCAACATCCACCCCGTCGGTTGCAAACCGCGGCCGATGCCGAGTGACCCTCGCCGCTCCTGTCCTTTCCAGATCGTCCCCTTCTGTGGCCACATCAAAGGAGGAATGAGGCCGGGGAAGAAGATCCTGGTTATGGGCATAGTGGACCTCAACCCCGAGAGGTAAAAACCCGCCGGGCCCGGGCAGAGGGAGCGGGGGGAGCCCACCCACACGCTCGGGTCCCTCCTTTCTACAGAGGGATTATTTTTATCATTTTAAATATAGCGTGCTGATTTCTTCGTTGACCCATAGAGGGGGCATTTCTTTACTGGATCCCGTTTCCCAAGATTTCACTTGGAGTAAAGAAGGGCTCGCATCGGCTCATATATACGCATATATATGCAACGCACGCACCTATAGATGTGCTGTAGCCATGGCCTGTACCCTGCTGAGCTTCTCGGGCATTCCCTGGATGAGCTGAGCTGTCAGCCTCTGTGCTGCTATGCTGCTGACGGTTTTAGTGAACTGAGAAATCAGCCTGGCTGCATTTGGGGCTGGCTTGCTTGTTTTCTGGCTGAATGAGAGCAGTTCTGTTTGTGATGCAGCTTTGGCATCAGCCTGACTTGCGGGGAGTCGGAAGATCCTCCTGCGGACGTCGCCATTGAACTGAAAGCTGTGTTTACAGACAGACAGTTTGTCAGAAACTCGTGTGTAGCTGGAGAATGGGGGGAAGAGCAGTCGTCGATTCCTTACTTTCCATTTATACCGGACCAGCCTTTTAGGGTGAGTACTACGAGCACGTACCATCCTCGATAAAGTGTAATACGACCGGCGCTGCAGCAGGACGCGACTTGCCTCTGCTGAAATCACAGCAGAGCCGGCGCTTGGCTTCGGTTGAGGCCGGGTTGCTGGTATTGATCCCACGTTGTGCAGAGCCCGCTTCTGCTGCCGCTTGCACCTGCAGGCAGTTCCGATGGGGCTATAAACACATCACAGGGTGTTATGACAAGTTGGCGGTTGTAATGCTGTGTGATGAGGCGTACTTCCTGAGCTTAGTTTTATAGCTATAAATTAAAAAGTACCTCTATGTTATTACTGCATTTCAGGTTATTACTGGAGAATGTAAATGCTCTGTGGGACTGCCATGGGTTTTGATGGTTTCTATAATGGACATAGCGTTTGCAGTTTAGTGCAGCTAATGAGGATCTTGTTCATCCTTTTTCTCCAGGGATGTTACACGGATGTTGGCTGTAGCCCTTTGTGCCAGCAGATTAAATAGCTAAGCAATAGTGGTATTCTTTCCTGAACCCTGGGATTAAGTCTCCTGGCAAATTTAAGCCCATAGTCACTTGAAAATGGTGTACATGAAAATCCTGTGGTGCAAGGGATGGACTGGGTTGACCTAGAAGCACATTCCCATCTGTAGCGTTTATGGCTATGTGAAGATGTCTCTGCTAATCAGGACTAACAAAGTGTGCAGCTGCAGAGGGCTCCTTCTCTCTCAGCGGTTTGACTACATGGAGAGAAAAGGCTGCACGCCTTCTCCATGCGGCTGACCCAGAAAAACCTTCCTCCTCCTCCCCGCCCCTCTTATGAAATCTTGCTGGCCCCTCTGCTGAATGCCACTGCTCTGACCAGCTGCCAAACTCTCTTAATCCTTCTTGCCCCCAAGATAATCTCCCCCAGCCCCAAAAGCTCACCGTCTCCCCAGAGGCTTGGGCTTTGAGAGGGTGTTTATGACAGGTTTCGCCACGAATTGGTTGCGCTCTACTTGCTCCTACAAACTCTCCCGTCAGAACTGGCAACACCCTTTGGTGCATGTGGGAAATGTGCTTGGAAGGGCGTGGAGGCTCGGTCCTGCTCCGGCTGCGAGGGATGTATTACCTGCTGCCACGGGTGGTGGCTGCGCGCTCCGACCAGCCAAATTATCCAGTGCATGTTTTGTGGGTGTCCCACTAATGGGAGCTGACACCAGGACAGCAATACCGCACATTTAGGTGGTTCTTTTTTTTTTTCCTTCTTTTTCCTACTTTTCCAAATGCATAAATGGAATTTAGGCTCCTGGTTACCTTTGCACCTTCGATGGTCTCCTCAGTGAATAAATTAAACAGGAGTATTTCACGTTCTCGCCGGTTACCTGTGATCCAGTTCAGTTATCGCTCTGGCGTGGCCCAGGGTGATCTGCGGAAATGGATCGCAAGCAGTGTTGAGGCTAACCATATCTTTTACATAACAAGGCCTGAGGCTGGGTGCACCTGCTGCGGTGACACAGGAGCTACGCAGCAGCACAGGCACTCCCTTGTTCGCGTGGTGTGCTTCCAGGGCCCCGTGGGGCAATGCTTCCTTGGACAGTCCTCTGCCACTTCTCCAGTGCCATGTGCCCTCATCTGTTGCACTTAGGTTCGGTCAGTTTATCACTGGCCCTGTTCCCATTTTTATCTGCTCTAAGATTTCTACTTGAAAACTGCACTTCACTCCAGACTGCCAGCTTCTAGAAACAACCCAAGATTTACACACGGCTTCCCTGTAGATTTTCTTCTCAGCCTGTCCAGACCTGGAGGTCTCTGAGGACCTGTACAAAAACCACATTTTGTGCCCTCTCATCTTGGCTTCTTGATGGGGGCAGCTCCAGCACAGCTTAACTACAGGGCATCCCCTATAGCCACCCTAATATCAGGAATCTCCAGACTTGTCCAGAACGGGTGGTCCAGCTCCAGTCCTTGTGGCTTTTCCAGAGCATTTCTCCAGGGCTGCAGGATGAGAGATGAGCCCTGCCCTTCCGTGATGCAGTTTGTGCCTTGTGTGAACTGTCTGGCTGAAGCACTACACCTCCCTCACTGCAGCCCCAACAGGGCTGTGCTGGGCTGTGTGCAATCTCCATAGTGAAAGCTTTTTAGTTGCACAGAAGCTGCGTATGTGCAGTTCCAGCGTGTGGGAGGGGAGGGCAAAACGATCCCTCCTCTCATGTTTGCTTCCTGCCATTGAATTAGTGGCAGTGTGGAAAACATTGCAGAGGGAACTGCCCCCTCATTCTGCAGAAAAAAAAATCTGTAGCGAGGAATGCAAGATTTAGGTTGGAGATACAGTTTCTTCCCCTTGTAATTAGCAGTTTGTGTTCGTTTCTGGCGTTATTCCAACATGCCAATGGGGCTGTAATCTGCAGAGCGATGGGACTGGGTTCCAGGGTCCTCCCCACCATGACAGTGTGAGACTGGATTAACGTCCCTGTGAAGTATGAGCAGATCCATCATGGTGTAACGGGGGTCGTGGGGGCAAATTGGTCTCAGCCTTCAGTGTTACATGGCATGTAAGTAGCAAGATGTGTAACCATACCAACGCTGCTTAAAGGCTAATCCCGTGCTCGTTGCGTCCTGTGGAATAACTTCCCAGTCATGTTGTGAACACAGTTCATCATTTTATTTTTTACAGGTTGAGATACTTTGTGAGCATCCCCGTTTTAGAATATTTGTGGATGGACATCAGCTCTTTGATTTTTACCACCGTATTGAAACACTGTCAGCAATTGACACGATAAAGATAAATGGAGATCTTCAGCTTACAAAACTTGGCTGAACTTGTTAGAACTGTAGATTCCAAACGGGCTCAGGTGCCATCGTCTGTTTGGAGAAGCGACAGCCGGCTCTGGACACAACTATAGCAGGAAGGCTGCCCCGTTCCTTTTCCGTGTGCAGTTCTTCACTCCTGTGCCGATGAACTGGGCTGTTGTTTATCCTAATGAAGAACATTGATGGTTAATAGACATTGAGCCAATTTTCTTGGATCAAAATAGCCCACTTGTGCTGGATCATCAAATTGGAATGGATTCAGAAAGATTTGCAGTCTTCTTTCAGATCTCACAGAAAGGCAATTTCTGACATGCAGCACTAAAATCGGTTACTGAACAGCAGTGACAACAACAAAAAAAAAGGTTTTTCTTTTGCAAATATTGTTTCTGCACTGAAGTGGAGTAGTGTAGCACAACACAGGGCCACATGTTGACGTCGTTACCCAAGGCCTGAGCCTGGTTCCACGGAAATCGATGGCAAATCTCCTATTCACTTTACCGGGGTACAATCAAACTGTTTAGTCCTTAGTCAAGCACAACTCCCATTGATTTCTATGGGATTTTTGCACACGCCTGGGGGCGAGATCTGCTGCTGGTGTTAATCAGCTAACCTCCACGGCTTGTGGTGGAGTTCTGCTGATTGCTCCCCGCCGCTGATTTGGTCCCAGGACTGTGCAAAAACTGAATGAGGGTGTCAGGACACAAGCCTGTATATTTTAGTCAGGGTATTTGCATAGAATGTAGATTGTTACGAGTTTTTGCACAACGTACTGTTAATACAATTTTTAAAGCTTATCTGTAGTTTATTTATTTATACTCATTGTATGTATTAGTAAAAATGAACAATCTTACTGGCCGTTAAGAACAGCGAAGTGTAAGCATTTTGAATGTACAAAATGTCTTAGGTTCTTTGGGTAAACTCTACATATCACTCTTGAAAAATCATGTTTCTTATTGAACATTTAGTTACATTTTAACAGAGCCCTCTAGGCCCTGGGAAAATGTGGGCGTGGTAGTTGGTGGGGGGAGCTCTTTGCATATTCACCAGAAACTGTTTTTTCAGGGCTTACTAACTTTGCTGTGCAGGATAGGTTTGAGTTGAAGTCCATCTGTTTTTTAAACTTAAACAGCAAACTTCCAGGTTTAGCTGTGCTTTTCTAACTTGAGAAGAAGTTAAATTTGGCAGTCTCTTAGGTTCAGCAAGAGAACCAGCCTCTTTCCAGGGAGATGGGAGATTTTTTTTTGCACTCTTTTGAGAACATATTCGGCCTTTGATATGACAATTAAAACTTGTCTAGACAGCCAAGTTATTAATGCTTGAAAATCAGCTACTGCACATGAATAATAACTTTTCAAGTAGCTTTTTAAATAGTAGGTATAGCTGTATAAACACAGTCATTGCGCTACACTATAAATGAACACAACCACTTTTCTTGACTTCTTTAGGACTAAACACACTTTTTCCTTGGCTGCTCACAGTAGACTATAGCAAGTCTTTCTGAGTAGTTATAATCATGATATAAACATATATTTAGGCAATTTTGAGAACATGTAATATAGGGACACAATATAAAAACATCCTTTGTAGCACAGTGTTTAAAAAAAAAAAAAAAAAGAGAGAAATCTCACAAACAGAACTATATTAAACTCACATAAAGAAGTGTTTTAAGGCAACTGGAATATCCAAAGTGAAGGGTAGAATGCCAGTTGCAAAGCCTCATTTTGCGCTAATTTGGCCTGCAGTTAAGAAGCCTTAGACTGCAAGCTGAAATTCCAGCCATGGCTCTAGTCCAAAGCCTGTTGAGGTCAATCAGAGTCCTCCGAGCACAAAGGCATAGAAGCCTGATTCTTACTTCACGCAAGTGCAAATCTCTTTGTAGAGCCAGGGGGGTGCTGCTGGTGTGCATGTGTTAAGAATCAGGCTCCCACCTACAAAATGAGAGTTAGAAATGGAAATTTTAGCCTTAACATTGAAGTCCCCTGGTTATTTATCCTTTTTCAAAATTAAGCGAGAACCTGTTGTTTTCCAAATGACCTTTTGATCTGGTGTATGGATTTTAAGTTGTACATCAGATTCTGTTTGTACTCCAGATCGAACCTTGATATGAAATGTTCCTGTCTTGCTCTGTTTTTACTCTTTTACATGATTCATGATGACTGTGTCATTTTCCATTGTATAAAGAACACTGACAGTGTTTTGGTACAAAATATATTCTTAAAAATGATGACAATAATAAAAATCCGAGGGAAAGGTGCTTCTACACGAGCTGTTTGGATTTTCCTCCAGCTTTGGAATGGTCTGTAGTTCCAAAGCAGATGCAGGCAGAAGATGAATTCTGTTTGGAGAGATGTTTGGTGCCCAGTGCTTTCTCTGACAACATACACAAAGCCAGGTTTCCTGACGCAGTGCCACTGCCTGAGGCTGCCCTGCTAGTCCAGGGGGCCATAAAATAGGAGGCTGGAGAGAGAGGCACCATGACCCTGCAGCTGCACAAAACCAAAAGAGGTCTCCCTGACAGCACACAGCCAGCAGAGATTCCCCCTCCATGCCTTTGCTGTAGCCTAGAATAAGAGGTTTGGCTGACTTGAATTTTCAGCCACTCGGGATTCCTGGAAGCTGCGGTAGGTTAATGCAGCCCTCAGATTTTTCCTGTCCTTCATGGGCTCGATGCAGCACAAGAGCACAAGAGCACAGGCCAGGGATGCTGCGATGAACTCTGCGGAGGTCTCTGTCAGCAGTAAGGACCTGGCGACAGCACCCTGACTACGTTGCCACCTCCTGTACTGGGCATACAGGTTTGTTCCTGCTCCAGTAGTTACCTGTCTCAGGAAAACACTGTTGTGAACCTGATTCTGGTTTCACCTTACTCCACCAGCTGTGGCACCCACCACCTGCTTCTGCCCTGTTGAGGTTTCTGAGTTGGGCTTAGAGGCAAGAAGAACTGTACGCCCACTTGTGATGGGCTGTGGTTTGGCTGAGAGCTCAGGAAAGGGCAGGAAGTCGCAGTTACGGTTTCCATATCTGTTTGTCTCTTCAACACAATTTTGGAAGCCTTTTTCTTTTGCTCTTGGGCAGTACCAGGCTGTTGCAGGAAGGAAGGATGATGTCGGTGTAGCTAAGGGCTGTTCCATGGTTTACCTTGGCTAACTGCATCCAGAAGCTACTGCTAAACGCTTCTGGGTGCAGTGCAAGTCAGAGAAATCGTGGGCCTTAAATGCTTCTGTTCAGTTGCGCTTTGGGCCACATCCAAATGTTTAAGATGGGAGACTGCTGCAAAAATTATTTCTCAATTCTGTCTCCAGCATTAGGGATTATTCAGATCTTCATTTGAGGTATAAGCCCTACTAGACCTGAAATCAGACTGTTTCCAAATCAGGCCAGGTTTTCAAAATGTTTTCCAGAAGGCACAAGCAGTCTGTGAGCTTCTTGGAAGCTGTGATTCTTCAGGAGTGTGTGTAAGCCAACTTTTGAAACCCTATGCTAGAATCTATTAGCTGGATATTTCCCTGGTTTCCTCTGAATTAGGAAATTATTTCTGAAATGAAGTCTTGAATGGGTAAAAACTCTGTGGAGTGTAATCCCTCAACTTAAAATAGCTTTATTTTATTTTCCAAAAAGGAAAAACCAAAAGAATACCAAAAATATCCACCACCAAATTACTTAGTTAAGTTTGGAGTTGGCTGTGATAAAGCTGATGTAATATATTTTCTAAGAAATATGAGTTTATTGCCTACTCAGAAAGAGCCTTGTGAGTCTGTGTCTAAACATATTTCACATATATGCTTTTTCACAGTCAGGTTGTTAAAAATGTTACAAAATACCTTCTTTTCGTGTCACAATTTGAAATTGTTGCCCCACCTTGAAAGAACATTTTGTGCTAAATATTCATGTGTTGTCTCTGTGAACTTGCACTAACATATATTATATTCTCCCTCCCCTCCTTGACTAGCTTGAGAAAAAATAGGCATAATATTGCTAAACCGGTTGAATGTAACATCTGCTTGAGGCATAGCATCTTTCTCAAGGGCTGTTTTGAGTAAACAGCCTGAAAACCAAAGAGAGAGCCTGATTCACCATAATGCTGTGCCAGCTTTCCACCCTTGTCACTCTCCTGAAGTGAGGCTGAGACTGAAGCCCTGAGATTTCCATGTGAGAAAGCAGCACTGAGATTTTATCTTCTGGGATTTGAAAATATTGGCTATGGGAAATGAGAACAGAGTAGCCACAGCACTCCCAGCTTTGCTAGTAGTGCTGTGGTAGCGTGACGTGCTGTAGTGCTAATGGAGCATGAGTTTAGAGGGAGGTAGTGGGCATTTCGGAGTGAGTCAAGAGCCCAGGCTGTGGAGCTGTGTGACAGCTTCCCAAGGATGGGTATTTGCCACATTGTTAGCTGCCACCTTCTGCAACCCCAAACCAGGACACATGGCAAAAACCAGCATTGCTTACAGGTTTGGAAGGCAGGAACTGGCTCATGTCCCTACACTTTCTCTGAAAGAGGCTCCCAAATAAGAAACAGGGAAATTTAGATGTAGCCATGCCACTAGGGTATTTTTCTCCACAGAAACTCAAGCAGTGTATCTGACACGGGGCTTCTCTTGCCTCCTGTCTATGAGAAGTGCTCCCCACAGAAATCCACAGCACTGCTTTCCACACTGCTTGTTTACAGCAACCTTTTCCTGCAGAAACCTGCAGGACCGCAGTTCTGCTGAGCCAGTTAGTGGCGGCTCTAAGCAACCTTCCAGCACACTGAGATGACAGTGTGAGGAGCAGGAGTCAGGCTGAGGGCAGCCCCAAATGCTCACTGTGATAAGCACAGAAGTTAGGAAGAAAAGCTTTTTATATGTCCACCCAAGTCTAGCAACAAAGAGTGGCCTGATGAGATCTTTTGTCATTTCTGATTTTTCTCACATGGATCAGAAGGTGGACAGGTAAAAGTTGCTCTGCAATGAATGGTGTGTGGGATTAGAATGAAGGCCAACCCAAACAGGGAGAAAAAAATGAGCTGCTGACGCTTTATCTGGCTTTGATACACCCTCCCAGCTCCTCCCAGCAATCGCTGCTCTTACAAACATGCACGATTACTATAACAAGGAGATTCAGCAGCATGTGCAAGATCAAAATAATAAACTCACACTTTGCCACAGGACCTCCCTAGCTTCTGTTGCTAGGCCTTTCCATCCATCTGTCAACAAATAGCTAAATCCTGCTGCCTTTCAAGTCCACAGCAAAAGGCCTTTGACTTTCATGAAGATAGGTCTGTAGGAAAGGGGTAATTCCAGCCTTCCCTCTCCAGCTATTTTCAGCTGGGGCATACTCTAAAAATCTGTTCTTTCACTCTCCTGAATTTACTTTTAAGGATGAATAGAGGACTATTTCTGTCTGCATTACCTGTGTGAGTAGAGTCAACAGAAAGCACGGTCTGTCCTGGCTGCAGTAACACTGATTTCACAGTTAGCTGATGAAATGTTTTATATTCGTTATCTTCTGATTTTAAAAAGTGCACAAAATGACCTGGCAATAAGAGTAATGTGTACCATTCACCACAGATCTATTTTTTATGTGTTGTGCCAATTTCATAATGAACTTTTAATAACAATAAAATGTGAAATCTTCACTGTGTTTTTTTTCTCTTGTAATCATTATTAATGCTCATTACGCAGCCGATTTACTTCTTTAACTTATGCTTCTTTTGCCTTCTGACTGCTTTTCAGATATAGCTAATTCTTTCTCTAATAAAGCTGTAGTGTGCAATTTTGGAATTAGAAGTGCATCTTTGGTAGCAGCTTGTGTAAAACTCCTTTTAAATTTAAATGCTCTGCACAGAACCATCAAATAACTATTTTAGAGGAAAGAATAACTTGCTTACTCGTGCAAGACTCCCCCTGACATCACTGGGCAGCGTAAACTTTAGGAGTTAACAGGCATGACTCGGAACAGGACGGACATGAGACTCAGCTGATGACTTCTGCATAGGATAGAACAGCTTGTCTGCAGCATAACTCACACACGCGCTCCAGTTCACTCTGGTGGGACTGGGTTCATGGGCAGGGAGTATGTGGGGAGCAAAACCACAACATCAGCTCCACAGACACGGTATTATGGGATCCAGCACTTCACTTGTTGGCATGATCCTAGCTAAAACTCCCATTAACCTGAGTAAGTGCAAGAGGAACCTTCAAGGTCTCAGCTTCTTCAAGTTAAATCTTTTTGAAAAATTCAGTGTGACCCAGACAGGAAAAGATTATGCCCTCCATCCAGTTGTGGCTGTAAGAAATGAGCAAGGTTTCTGAGGGAAGCTTCGAAATCCAAAGAGCAGTGAAGTAGCAGATGAACAGGACTTGACTATAGCTAGCTCTGCAGTTTTTCTCCCAATAAAATGATAACGAACCAAGTGGATCTGTGGCCATCCTTGCTCACAGCCAACCTGATACTGGCCCTTTGTTACTACACATGATCCTAAAATGGGGTTTGTTGAGACATCCAGAGATTCTAAGATTAAAGCAGTATTAGGTAACGTAAAAACAAACCAGAAATAAGGAGAGCAGAAATACACACAGCGGCCAGAAATTTGTATGGCATCAGATGGGAACACTGACTTTGTTCTGAGCCAGCAGGAATTTCCCAGTAACCATGATGCTTCCAGTAGCCAGAGCACAGAGTCTGGGCAAAGCAGCCAAGCACGGCCTCTCAAGGAAGAAGCTTGGCTGCTCTGCATACAGCAGACTCAGACTTAATAGCTCCTTCACAGGAGTGGGGCTAGTGAAGCTGCAGAGGTGCAAATTCACCTTGCCTCAGTCCTCCTTTGTGTCAGCAGCCTTGGCAGGATCTGCCCTTTGTGACCCCAAAAGCAGTCTGCACACAACTTCCAGCTGAACAGGAGAAAACCTGCTGCACCATGGTCTTTTGGTACTGCACCCAACAGGCAAAACATTTACCTGGTAAAAATTACCTGTGACGCTCACCGTAGATGAAGAATCTGCAGGTATGGACACACACAAACCATCCATTCCCTGAGGAGTGCAGCCCCCTTAGAATCAGAAATTCAGAAATACTCTGAACATTCTCCTGTTTCAGAAGTGATACAATGCAAGTGCCCCTTAAGAAGCATGAGGGCGGTGAGGCCCTGGCACAGGCAGCCCAGAGAAGCTGTGGGTGCCCCATCCCTGGAGGCGTTCAAGGCCAGGCTGGATGGGCCCTGGGCAGCCTGATCCAGTGGGAGGTGTCCCTGCCTATGGCAGGGGTGCTGGAACTATGTCATCTTTAAGGTTCCTTCCAACCCAAACCATTCTATGATGATTCTATGTCTCAAAGGGTTCTGGTACACCTAGCTCCAAGCCTCCCCTGCTACATCAGTTCATGCTCATTTGATATCTTTAGGCATAGCCATGTTAGAAAGGCTTCTGCAGAAGATTCAAAGATCTTGGCAGAGCACCCACCTCGTGTAAAGGCAGCATCTAGTCCCTGCCAGACAGCAGAACAGCAGCAGCTAAGTGCCTAGGAAGATTTTCAAATACACATAGACACAATTTCACTGCTTGCATCAGCTGACTCTTGCAGAAACCCTTGAAAAGCTCTCCTCTTGATCTGTAATACCTACTAACTACAGGCATGAGTTCTGGGTACCTGATGTCGCAGGTACCACGTGCACTTCTCTCCCGTTCACATCAGCACTATGTATACATCACAGTTGGACTTTATTTTGGTGGAGTGTTTCTGATCTTGAAGCCAAGCCAATTCATGTTGAGGGATTTACTCACAGGAATACCTCAAATACAACTCCTTCAGCTAGCACTGCAGTGGACCTTATTTTTAAATGATGACTTTCACCACTCAGAATAGAGGCTGGCTCTGAAACTTCATGTCGGCTCCAGCATTCTCCAAGGGTTACGCATTTCCCATCCTGTTCAGGTTTTGAGGCTTCAGTTTCTACACTGCTGCCTTGCTAGACCAGGGCTGTGATGCAATAGGGGTCACTTTGTGAAAAAACCCTGAGAAGGGGGTGTCTTTCAGCAGCTCTCTTTGCAGCCAGCTGAAGGAGATGTGCAAGTCAGCCCTGGCAGTCAGAAGTGATGGTGAAACAGAGCCACGCTGACTCCTGGCTTGCAGAACAAGGCTTCCTTGTGACTCAGAAAGATAGGAACAAAAGCCTGGTAAATCAGAAAAAGCATCACTGAAGCCAAAGAGTGAATCTCAGCAGCAGAGGAAAGAGGAGGATTTTAGTACTAGACAATCTGATATGAACAGCAAAGAGGTGCTCCTTAGTGCCCAGAGGCTGTGGGCTCGTGTAGTTCCAATTGAGCAGAGAGGCGAAGCTCTGTGCAGCAGAGCAGGCTGTCATCAGGTGCTGATGCGAGATGCCAGAGGTTTTTGAGATGCGCTCAGTGGCACTGCCTTCGTCTGGCCCCAAAAGCCCTTGTGCAGGGAGAAAAGCCAGTGCTGACAGTATTGTAATGTATGACAAGCTACAGTAGCAGCTCCAGCACTGCATGCTTGAAGAGTCAAAGAGGATTCTTTCTTTCTTGGCTGCTCTCTAAGAAATTCTCTGTTTAATGGGAAAGCTAATCACTGTCTAGAAGAGATTCAAACCAGAACTAAGGACAGAATATGGTTATCAGTAGAAGAAACATTCTTGGGTAAGTAATAGATTAATTACAATCTTCTGGGGAAAACAAAGTATTTGAATTTAAAAGTGTGAAGGCCACATCGAGGATAGCTCTGTAAGCTTCGTAAGAAAGACACGAAGAACTTCAATAGCTAAAACACAGACCCTGAGTTGCTGCTGGATTACTGAATGGATGCAGAACACAGCTTCCACATCTGTCATTTTCCCTGCCTTTTCTCAGAGGTGGCAGGTGCTTTCCACAAGAAGGAGCATTATTTTGGGCCAGAATACCTGACAGTAAGGTTGAGTAATGCCACACACATCTTCTGAGATGAGACAGTCTATTCATAACGCAAAGTCCTTTCAAAATACGATTTTAAAATGGTGAACATTGAACGGCATTACATTATTTTTTGCAGTCTCCACTGCTTCACAGTGCTTTCCCCTGCCATTTAAATAATGCAGGAGAGAAGCTAGAACACGGAAGATCAGGTTTCCTAGCAGGGAGCTGTTCGCTGCACCTTGCACTCAAAAGATGGTGTGCAGACACGTTTCCCTAGACAAAACACAGCATCACATCCTGAGTGATGCAAGCAGGTAGATCTCTACTGATTTTGGTGGAAGTACGCTGGGTGACGGCAACTGAGCACCTGGTAAAGTACAAACTGGTTTAGGGTTCCGTAATAAACCTCTTATCTTCTAGAGATGCTCTCAGGAAAAATAACAGGATTCTAATAAGCACATGCAAGAGGAGGTGCATTTTAATGCATTGTAAAGATGAAGCTGTGATAATGCGGGCTAGAAGATGATGCTTTTAAGTGAAAGGGAAATCAGTTGTAGTTATAATTGTTGTTGTCTTTATGTATTACCAGCTGTATTGATTACCTTCATCCTGTGTGTCACTGGCAGCTAGGGAACATGATACATTGCCTCATGCCAATGCTGGAGGGCAGAAGAGACTGGTGTATTTTTAGAAGCAGATTCCCACAGTGTAATGGTAGCAATTGGATGATCATAGCCATGCATATTAAAATGCCAACAGATGAATTACTGGACAGTGCCAGCAATCATTTCACTGCCTGGGGTAGGAGGAAAGGACCGGAATGAATAGCTCAGAAGTTCAGCAACTGACAAGCACAATGTTTTTACCTCTAAGAGTACCCTGTGAGAGCATCCTCTGAGAGCTGTGTGGCTCACATTGGCTTGTGTGAAAGGGAAGCTGTTAAGAAGCAAAGTCTTACTTTCCAGGATGAAGAGATGATGCACTTGCAGATCAAAGTGGCCACCTCTCTCCTGCCTCACCTGGTCCCATAATGCATGGAATTTTATCTGTCGGTAAAGAAAACAAAACTACCTACAGACATCCTTCAGGGGCTCAGCCCTGGGTCTCTTGCTGCTGGTGGGCAGTGTTTGAGGTGCCAGTGTTGCACAACTGCTCACTAAATCGCATCGAGACTGCAGAAGTGCAAGGCAGTACAGTCACCTGGGAGGTGGCCAGGAGCTGCCTGTGTGAAGCAGAAGTGCAGCAACAACTGTTGGGAATTCACACGTTCCACAAAGCCTTTATATGTCTCATAAAACAAAAGAGACTGCTTCAGACTGTCTGGAAATAGTATCGGCCTGGTTAACAGTCCTGTCATCAGGCTGGTTTAGTCAGGAGCTGCACAGGCCTGATCAAGGTCTGAACATTTCTAGTAAAAGCCAAGCCAAGTGTCTCTAAGTAGAGCGCAATTTGGGTTCACTTGTAGAAGAAATAACTCATGCACACCTGAAGCATTCAGGTAAGTGACAGAATACCAGAAAGCTACTTCTCCACCCATGTGTATTCCTTTAGTTGTCAGCCACATCGTGCCCTGTGTCCATGGTCAGGTCAGTAGACTGTCCCAGTATTCAACATAAATAAACTGATGATCACAGACAGTCACGGGAACACAGTGACTGTTCCACTTGGTAAAGCTGGTTGTCCAACTAGTTCGCAGCCTTTAGCTGTGCCAACTGGAATTTGTTTTGGAGGACAGGACAGGGGATGCTGTCGCAGACAGCTATAGCATAACTTTTGTCAGACAGATCTTTCTTTCAATTCTCTTTAAGTAGAGTTGGTCTGATACCTAGTTGGTACTCTTGAATTTTATCTATTTATTGTTGCAACAGGACATTTCAGTGTTGGAGGCTATTAGCTGCCTGATCCTTTTCAGAATCCTGTTAATTTCATGTATGCTGATATTGTTCATGAATGGCAATATACTCCATGCAAGGAAAACTGTCTGTTCACCTTCTGTGAACCACTCTTCTGTTTCATGTGCCCTTTTATTCTTCAATAGATGCATGAGGAAAGAGAAGACCCTAAGCTACCTTTTCAGTACCACTCAGCTTTCCATACACTTTCATCATGTGTATTACTACCTTCTTCAAGGTACACAGTCCTTTTCAGCCTAATGACCAAATACCAGACAGGAAATTTTCTAAAACGTTTTAGCACATTGCTTCAATCCACACTATGAGAATTAAGAGTCACCACAGTCAAAGGAAATTGTAGGTGGTGGCACATTGCCTAGCATCCTGATGTAAATGTAGGATAAAGGCCTACTCCAGGGGGTGAAGTGCAACATGAAATCCAAGTGTACAGACCTTGCAGATCAAGTTTTATCTTTATTTCAAAAAAGCCTCTAATTAGACTCAAATGTGTGTTTTCAGGCTTTCCTGCATCCGGCCCTCAGGAAACACCTCAGTTAACTGCAGCCGATGACTCCCTTTATGTCAGTCTCTCCTTGCAAGGGATTTTAGACACAAAATCTGTACAGCCACAGCACCAGACCAAATGTACCTCCATCTCTGCCTGTTCCCATGCCTCTGGCCAGCCTCCCAATAATTTTTATTGCTTCCTCTGTGTGCAAGCTGTCCTATTCTACCTGCTGTGCAGAAAGGGAGTAGCAAGATTTGGCCTCTAAGAGCATACTGCTCCACAAGGAACATGTTGTTCTTGAGGGAGAGCAGGAAGAAATGTCCTTCACGGCTTTCAGGGTGATGTCAGCCAGGTTTCAAATGGAAGGCCACAGTTTTTAATGCCAGAGACTGTCACCCATCTCCAGCATGTAGGAGCTCTGCTTGCCCCCTTCTGAGCTGTTTGGTTTAGACCTCAAGCAGCTCGAAAGGGAAATTCTGAATATCTTCACAGGTGAACTTCCATATATGGCCATGAAGCCACGGGCTGTGATGGTTGGCGTGCAGATACATATCAGCATGCCAAAACTTCCACAGCAACATGTAACTAGTATACACAAACACAATTACCCACGCATTTATTGGGATAAGGTGGTAGGGTGACTCAAACATGTGTCAACAGCTTCCCAGGGTGAGGATTTAAAAGAGCTATTTGGTGCAATAAAGGCTGATGCTTAATACACAATTTTCCACAAAGACTGCTTTTTTGCTTAGGCCAGCTGAGTGGCTGCATTAGTGGGAAAACTGGAAGCTTTTTAATGGGTGAGCAGTAGCTGAGACTGTAGGGGCATTCACGCCAACTTCTGCAGCTCTAATTTCAGCTGCGGTAATCGAGCCTGGTCTCTGTGGGTTCCCTATACAGGCAGTGGAAACAGAGACTCTCCTCCAGAGGATGATTTATTAGAGACGATTCTGATGCCCTGAATGGCCTTCCAGAGGACCTAGCTCCAGTGTTTACAAAGGGCCCTGAGGACGTTTCACTTCTACCAAACACCCAAGTGTAGATGCCTGATGTCTCCTTCACAAGCACACACCTCCTGTGTTCGAGGTTTAAAAGGAAAAGAAAAGAAAAGAAAAGAAAAGAAAAGAAAAGAAAAGAAAAGAAAAGAAAAGAAAAGAAAAGAAAAGAAAAGAAAAGAAAAGAAAAGAAAAGAAAAGAAAAGAAAAGAAAAGAAAAGAAAAGAAAAGAAAAGAAAAGAAAAGAAAAGAAAAGAAAAGAAAAGAAAAGAAAAGAAAAGAAAAGAAAAGAAAAGAAAAGAAAAGAAAAGAAAAGAAAAGAAAAGAAAAGAAAAGAAAAGAAAAGAAAAGAAAAGAAAAGAAAAGAAAAGAAAAGAAAAGAAAAGAAAAGAAAAGAAAAGAAAAGAAAAGAAAAGAAAAGAAAAGAAAAGAAAAGAAAAGAAAAGAAAAGAAAAGAAAAGAAAAGAAAAGAAAAGAAAAGAAAAGAAAAGAAAAGAAAAGAAAAGAAAAGAAAAGAAAAGAAAAGAAAAGAAAAGAAAAGAAAAGAAAAGAAAAGAAAAGAAAAGAAAAGAAAAGAAAAGAAAAGAAAAGAAAAGAAAAGAAAAGAAAAGAAAAGAAAAGAAAAGAAAAGAAAAGAAAAGAAAAGAAAAGAAAAGAAAAGAAAAGAAAAGAAAAGAAAAGAAAAGAAAAGAAAAGAAAAGAAAAGAAAAGAAAAGAGAAAGAGATGGAAACAATGTGCCACAGATACATGATTCCGGACATTTCCTTAAGCACCTGCTAATAGGAAGGAAAGTACCACCCTAAGAGAGTGAAGAACAGCAAAGGCTTTCAGTGCTGAAGGCAGAGAGGTTTGCATCACTCGGACAACAAAGAAGACACTTGCAATTCTGCTTCCAGAGGGGTTCACCTGTCCTGCCAGGCTTGGTGAGAGCCCTGAATAAAAAGAACTGGTAGAAGAAGAGGTGCTTAGGGCAGCAACTGCACAACATCCCTCTTCAATATCCCACAGGTAATGCAAGCTTCTAGGCATAGGAGTAAGAAACACAATGCACTCTATCAACCAGGAATGCTAAACAATGTGGAAAGTTTTCTATGAACATGGGACCTTTATTTATTTTAATAACTTTCCAAACTGCTTAGAGCAGAGTTTCCTATTAGCCAGATCCAAAGTAATTATTGGTTACCAGAGTTTCAGAGGCTTTCAACCAGATCCTTTCTGGGTTATCAGGAGTAGGCAGTAATAGGAAAACACTGAGTGCCTCCCCTTCCACCAAAAATAACACCAGATTAAGCAGAATCGTGCTTCAAGAAGGCAGATTTTTGCTCAGAGTGAACAGCACAATTTTTTATTCCAGTTGTTTCTGAACTATTCAGCACCTTCTCAGAAGCTGAGCTTCTGAACAGCTCTTGGCTGGCAGGTTGCAAGCAGCACCAGGAATGCTAACACTGCATAATTCAGCCCTCATTTCTGGGTGTTCTCCTAATTCTAAATGAGAAAAAAATGTAGAGATCCAAATTTGTCTTTGCTGGTACTTTACTCATGTCAAGGAGGCTGTAGGAGCAGACAAATTTGACCTGAGCAGTTCTGGGTCGCCAGTTTTGTACACAATTTAAATTCTACCACTGCAGAAAGGCTGAATGCCAGAGATAGGTGAATGATCACTGGCTACACAAACCTATGAGTCAGATGGACAGGTGTTCTGGAGTGCTTCACCAAAAGGCATAAATTCAAGGTATTAATTATTAAGTGCCCTCCTCCCTCTGGGGGAATGAGACAAATAATTTGCTGGGCTCAGCCTCCGCTAGCACCAACACTATGATGTATGTGAACGTGCTCACCCTCCCATACGGCTGCAGCCTCTACAAAGGAGAGAGAATGGGCAGACCGCCTGAAAACAGAAAGGGACAGGCCCGTGTCTCTGCCCAGAGATAACAGCCCTCCAGCTGCTTATTCAGCCTCAGTCTGAATGCATCCCGTTTTGTGAACCTGCCAGCACCCGGGGAAAAAACATGGGCATGAAAGCCCTTGCTCAGCAGATGCAGGACACAGGCTTTTCATTTTCTAAGACAATATTATTTTTATATGCAGTCTTAGGCAAACTCAGGAGTCCTGATGTGTTCTTCCTCTTCTCAAATTCCTTGTCTGCTCTGTCCAGCTAAAGACTGAGCAAAGATTTGGGGTGAAAGACACAGGCAGACTGCAGAAGTAGAGGGGCACTGTTATGCTCATCTATTTAATTTCATTAAACCTGAAGACTTCAGAGATACAAGACTGCATTTACAGACATCTTCTGTTGCCTGTGGGGTCCAGAATGGTGAAGACTTTGGAGCTTAGAGATTCAGACCCTGAATCTTTTCTCACTTCTGCCTACTTACAGAATATCCTGAGCTGGAAGGGACCCACAAGGAGCACCGAGTCCAACCACTGGCCCCACCCAGCACCACCCAAACCCCAACCCTGTGTCTGAGAGTGGTGTCCAAATGCTCCTTGAGCTCTGGCAGCTCGGGGCCGTGCCCACTGCCCTGGGGAGCCTGTGCCATGCCCACCACCCCCCAGGGCAGAACTTTTTCCTTCTTAACACCCAGTCTGACCCTCCCCTGATGCAGCTCCATGCCGTTCCTTTGGTTCCCAGGATAGTCCCTTTTCATACAAACAATGGAAACTAAGGGAAAGTAGTCAGATTCCTAGCTAGGATAAGACTATGCTAAACCTTCTGTGGACAAAGATCTAGGCAACTGTGGTCCTACTTTGACAGACTGACAGCACACAGATGTAGTTTAAAGAGAAGCAAGTCAAAGGATTGGGACACAGATTCTGGGTTTTAATTGAAGTTGACTCCTGCAGAGTGTCCTGTGAAGGAATTTTACACAGGAGCAGACCATTAGCTTTAAAAGACCACACACCAAAGCCTCAGAGAAAACAATCTTCATGCAGACAGACAATATTCATCACCAAAAAGCAGGCATCATGTTCTTTTTTTTTTTTTTCATTTGCAAGAAAAGTGTAAGCACATAGAGGCAGGTGCAGACAACTTTATCCCTGACCTTCAAAATGGGCACAAATGCTAAAGTGTCCAAAGTGTACGTATGTGCATCAGGTAGATATCACTACAGTTTTCTGCATTCCACCATCAGATTCGCTGACTGTGACTCTCAAGGGAAACTTGGAGAATGCAGTGGAGCTTTACCTAGGGCCCGCACTAGACTGGGCCACACAGCTCTGACCTACTGCCATCTGCCCGCTTACATCAGTCCCCATGCAGGAGAAGAAAAAGCCGTCTCAGCTCATGATCTAACAGTCCAGGCTATCCCAGAGGAACCCAGGCCTGACACTCGTCAATAGGAAGCTTTCCCACAGGCAGAACGGGTCTTGAGAAACTACAGAGATAAGTTTATAATGCTGTGATTGCTCCGTCTACACAATCAGGAGAGAAAAACACACCACAGCCACTTACTGCACTGGGCCCTGGGGCACGCTTGTAGCTGTGCAATGCTACCATAACACACATTAACGAACAGAGCAACAATAAGGTAATAATTGTGAAGGGAGAAGAAACCTATCTGATCCATTCTTAACTGAATTAATGGGGCCACAGTAGCCTGCACATAACAGAATCTGACTCAGGAGAAACTGGTCCAGCTGTGTAAAAGGGAATCAGCCCTAGGGCAAACCTGAGAGCACAGTGACTCCTTATCATGCTTTGCAGAGGGGTTAGTGTCCTGGGTTTTCTAGGTAGCAGAAAGATGTAGCTCTGTCTGCCCTCATCTCTGTCAGACTGAGAAAGGGGGGCTCTCCAGAGAAGTGGCCTAGCTCGTAGCGGCGTATAAATAGTCAGCCAAAACCAAGATGTGTAAGTAACACGGGCCTCTCTGAATGAGCAGCCTGTAGGGTAATTTAAGTGTCTTGACGGTGTAGAACTGCAGAGTGGAAAAATCTTCTCAGTGTAACCTGCTGTCAGACTGCATCTGAAGACTTTTATACGGTGAAAAAAGATCAGAAGCCTCGTGGCTCTGCAGCCATGAAGCAGATGCCCCATCCGCCTCGGACTGGCTGGCTACAGGCAATCAAAGAACAAGCCAGTCTGTAACAGCTACCCCAGCAGGTTCAGTTTACATGTCCCTCATCCCTACAGTGACCCTGTGAAAGGACATCTGATAGCAGCCGAGCTGCATCAGCACAACTCAGATAAAATGATCCCAGAAGGTACAAGAGGACGTGCTAGATGGGGAGCAGTCATGTTCTAAAATGCCTATGTTATTTCTGAACAAAAGCTGGTTCACATCCTACCGCCTCCTTGAAGAGGTAAAGCAAGCGTCTGGGTGGCAGGAAAACTCTGCAGTACCCCTGAAACTCCCCCCTCCTCCACCATGTGATGGCGCACACAGGAGCTTTTGCTCCTCAAAAAATTGTGGGCTACTGCCAACAGGTTTTCCATCAGGAATTAGTTGCTGCTTAGAGGAATGTGAATGACCTCAGAGGATGCAACTCTTCCCAAATGAGCCAGGCCGCCGAGAAGACTGAGGTTTGATTTTTGGAGATAGCTGCATCAAGGGCAAGCTAGCAAGGGCCACACATCTGGGCTCCTCCACAGAGACGGATTTATTGGAAATTCCACCCAATATGGAGTAAACAGTGAGTTACTGTGATATGCTCTCTACCCAGGGGATTTCTTGGCAAAGGACACAAGCCCCTTTGCAGCAAAATATGGATAAATATGGATAAAATATGGAGTGTAGCCAAATTCAGATATAATTATATCTGCACTGCTCATGTAACGTTCCACAACTGGGCAATTGGATCAAGGCCATCAGCATGCAAACTGATTGTGAGTCGCCATCAGCCTTTCATGTAAACCCACTGAACCGCCGACTGACATCTGACCACGCAGACAGCAAATACCCTGTAGCCTACAGTATAAACAATTCCATAAATGCAGGGAAACTGAGACAAAGTTGCTCCTTTGAAATATCTCACAACCAGCCTGCACTGGGAAGACAAGCCTTGGCTCTTTTGATGCTGTTTGGAGCCATGTTTCCAACTCAGTAGCCCTGCATGTGCAGAAGAACAGAGGCATGAGAATTCCTCAGCATCTAGATTGGATATGTCAGACCACAGTTTGGCCAGATGAGGTTATGGAGTCCAACCTAGTACTCTGAAAATAGCCCTCTCTCGGCTATGATGGGAATCTAGGCTCCTCCCAACAAGGGTTAGACCATACAAATTATTGTTTTACTGTGCTTGTTAAACTTTTTTTCAGTTCAGTGCTTACAAAATCAAAACTGCGAGCCAAACTCACCACTAGCTCACATCTCTTGACTTTAAAGTCAGAGAACGGGTGGCTGCAGCTCATTGCTCTGAGACGCACACACATCTTCCTTGAAATAACATAAGCTGCACTTAAATTGTGTGGTTGGTGCAGAGACTTGGAGGGAACACTGAGGGAAGCAGGGAAGCACTCCCTGGCAAGGACGCCTACAGAGCACATCAGCGACACCATTTCAGCCTGCCAGGATCATTTTTGTTTACTAGAAGCAAGGAACTGGCTCAGAGACAGCACCCTTTTCCCAGCGCTGAAACGCACTTAGCCATGACTTAGAGTGTTCGTACTAAGAGCCTGGTGAATTTAAACAGATTGCTCAGGCACCTGGATTTACCTATTCTCATCTTTCCTAGCTCTCCTTGCAGCAAGAGCTGGTCCAGGCACTCTCAAGAGATCTCCCTGTGATCCTGGATATTGAAGACTGTGGGGGCTGGACTCCTCATCTCCCCACTGTTTTTGTGCTTGCCTTTGTCACCCTGCGGTCCCCTTCACTCACCAGCAATCCGTACTCCCTTCTGTCTGCTCCTTCCCACATTCTGCTGCCACTACTGAGCTGGTTTGTGCCCTGTTCCTGGCAAGAGTCTTAGGATTCAATTTTGCTTCTTTGTGGAAAAAAACGGCAGGTGACCACACAGAGGCCAATACCCTGCTCTGGTGAACTTGCCATGCCATTCAAGGAGCTGCTTGACCCTCACTATTGTATGCCATATGTTTTAGTACAAGGTGAAAGAATAACAGGACCACTTGCCACTTCCTTGCCTTGGCACATTAGCTTCAACCACCAGCAAAAAACGGCTTTCTGCAATCACGAGATTCTGCATTGGAGTCGCTGAGACACAGGCACCTCTTCTGCCCTGGAGAGGAGCACTGAAACCCAGCTGAAGACAGTGACATCTGACCACTGACACGCGCTGGGGTCTCAGCCTCACAGCCTGGGTCTCACTGGAACAGCTGGTGCAGTGCAAGGCCTTTGCATGCAGAACTCCAGCGAAATCGGGGTACAGTCTTTCTGTTAGCATTCAAAAGCACATTGGCTGCTTGGAACGTGGTGTATTCTTTTCACATTTTGCCTTGCTGTTTATAATTTACCCATAACAAACTCTGTCACGTAACTTAGGATCACATATTTTTACACATGAACTTCACAGAAAACAATCCTGTTACTCTGAAAATTACCCCTGCTACGTGCCGACCTTCCAGATGCTTTGCATCTCAGTGAACAGAGCTAGAAAGCAAATCCAATGCAGAAAAATACAAGGATAAAGTTAACATATGTGATACTGAAAGCAGACATCAGACTTGAGCCTGAAAGACAGACAATGAGAAGGATTTTGACAAACATTTGGAACGACCAAATTCCATGGCAGCTGCATTTTTGAGATAGAAGTTTTCATTAGCCCAGAAAAACCTTAGCCATCTCCATTTTAAAAGCTGGAACATAATCCTATTTCCACTTCAGTTAATGAGCATTTTGCCATTGACTGTAAAGATAAAGGAGCATGACCTTTGTAAAAACAAACCTCTAATTTTTCTTATTGATATTGATCACTGCCAGACACACAACATTGGTTCATGGGGAAAACTTGTCCAAAACATCTGAATTTCACTGACTGTGTTGATACACAGATGTGAAAAAACCTTGTGCAACTACAAAAGGATATTACAGATGGTCTTATTTATTATAGGAACAGTAATATATATTAAAAACAGCTGCAGAGGTAAATTTCAATGTTCCTAAGCCTTCAAAAAAAGGTAAAATGCCTCAGAAAATTAAAAAGTCTTAAATAGATGTTAATAGAGATCATGAGCATGAGTCTTACTGCTCTGAACAGCTCACTACACAAGAGATCGCTGTAATAGTGCTCATCACAAACACAGAGTTAGTAAATTGTACCTTAGAATTTCCTATCAGCTCATCTGTGAGTGGATTTGGTGGCTCTTGACTCCTGTCATCACACAGAAGTGCTGACGCACAAGGAAGGAGGATGGCTATGGAAATTGACTTGATTTTATCCAATAAGTAAATCGAATCATTATCTTCAAGCTTTCTAGCACTTTTCAACTCAAATTGTGCAAAAATCACAAGCCAGACCTCTTAAAGACAAGGCAGTGCTGTTAAAAGAATAACTTTGAATTCTTTTCTTATTGACTTTCTGCATTTAGAGCCTGTATTGAAAAAAAAAAAAAAAAGTCACACTGGCAAGCTTTGCTCTGCCACAGAGAGTCAGAAATCTTGCTTTCCTGCTGACAGTGGAGGTACTCGCACAGTGCCATCCTTCAGAAAAACAGAAGTATTGTCAGATGTGGGAGGAAACAGAGTGTTGGCTCTACATCGTTTTGGTTGTCCACAGCCTGCTGGGATGCTACATTCGTCAGCTGTTTTCTCCTCTCAGCTTGCCTGAGTAACAGCTAAATTACAGCTGAAGGCAGGCTGCTTTCAGCCCGTACTTGTCTTAAAATTTATGTCTCCTTCAGATCCAAGGAAGCACCAGCATTGCCAACAGCTCACCAGTTTTTGCCAGATACTATGGTATGTCTGTTGCCTCTCCTTAGAAAACTTGCCTTCATTAAACTGTGTACAATAAAATACATTTTGCACATGCTGCTGATGAGTTATGTATGTAAGTATGTGGAGGCCAGGTGTATAGGTAGTGTGATCTCACTGATGTCATTAACTCCTGCCACTTTGAGAATGTGGTGTAAACCCTGGCAGGAAGAATGAGGCTGGTTTGACATTCGTGAGCTGGTCAATCCACTGGGTAGCCTTCATATGGAAAGAATGTGAGCCTGAATGTTCACTAGAGGCTCCAAATCAGCTGCCTTCTCTCTTCTGTAGCTATGACTCCAGTACAGATAGCTAGGGAGATTTGTATGAAATAAGAACAAACGTGCACACCAAACAGAGGCTTTCTATGTTGCACATAGAGCATACTTTAATACCTTTTTTATTTCATGCCATTACAACTAGAACAGAAGGAGGTAGTCCCTTAGAAATCTGGGAAAAGCCATGGCAATTCTGTGGGATACAGAGAAGTGCTTGTAAAAAAAAAAAAAAAAAAAAAAAAAAAAAAAGGCAAGAGAAATGATTGCCTGGTAATTTTGCACACCCAAAGGTCAATGCTAATGGAATTAGCAGCAATACAGAAGACATGGGCATTCAAGATGTTCTCGAGAGTGTCTCAGTACCTCTGAATAGGACTGAGAGGTATTACAGCCCTGGAAGGAATGGTGATTGCCACATAAGAGAGGTCATAACAGCTAACACCTAGCACAGGGAGGCCAGGCTCAGCAAATTCCTTTTGCTGTTAGCAGCGAGACAAGTAAAGATGACATGGAGCAGGAACTGAGACATTGTCTGAAGCGCAGGTAATGTGGATCCTCAGGATCCTTGGTGCACAGCCAGCTCAGACACAAGGCTCTTGCCAAGGGGACCCTGATGTAGCTGGGGGATGCCCTGGGACCAAGAGGCACCTCTGGCTCCCTGAACTGTACTGCAGACAAGAGCCCCACACTGCCATGTGCAAGAGCCAGGAAGTCTGCACTGACTCTGGATGAAGCTTAGGGCACCAACCACTGCATAAAGAAAAAAACAACTGCTCACAGGTCCATTTTGCCACCTGTCAGTGGTGGAGTTCAGCAGCAGGCTGCATAGTTCCTTCTATTCTCAGCTGCAGCTTTGTTTAAATTAGCTAACAGTAACTGCACAATTTTTCTTTCACCAACTCTTGCCTATTTAGAAGCCAGAGGAAAAGCCTTATCATCCACTCAGGCAGCTTTGATAATATCCACCTTATGAAACCACAGCCACAAACAATCTTCATGTAAAGCTTTTGAGGCTGACTGGTGAATTCAGACAGACAAGCTCTTTCTTCTCGATAATGCAGTAGCAGGGGTTATTTCAGCTATAATGGTCTAAGATAAATGCAGTTTTACTGAATTAAAAGCATTTCACAGAAATGTGCCTATTCAGTTTCATGTCAGGATGTGAAAAAGTCAAACATTCTGTGAAGATAAAATGCAATGTCTTCATCGCCTGTTTTCAATTTGCTTGATTTTCTACTTTTCATATCTCATTTCCAGAGGGGAAAAAAAAAAATTAAATTAGTTAGCATTGCACTGGCAATAGCACAAATGAAAAGCTTTGGCATAGTGAAAAGAAATGAGCCGGTAGGTCCAAGGAACATTTACAATTCATTCTATGGATAATTTCAAATCTTCAAATGTCTGATTCAATTGTGAATTTAAAAAATAATAACAAAACAAAAAAAAAAAATCAATGACCACAATTTCTCAGAAAACAGAATGTCTAATTTCTGATCAGCAGCATTGCCAGACTCAGCAAAAAAGAAAGCACGCTGCCTGAAGTTTAAAGACTTAGATAACTCTTTGATTAGAGCAAGTTTCATCCTCATACACTAGGCAGGGAAGACAGACAAAGCTTGCACTGCCAGGAGCCATGTTGCACATATTTTGCAAATAAGAAAATAATATTAAGTTTAAAAGAAAAAAAAAGAGAGAAGACGACACTTCTAGCAACCCAACACCCTTCAGAAGATATTCTGCACTATACTATGCAAGAGTGGTACAGCTTATAGTAGAACCAAAAAATACATTTAGGAACCATGTTGTAAACTGCAAAAGGAAAAATAAAAAGCTAAATTGTTTCCCTATAAACACTCCATTTTCTTGGGAATTATGAACAACTGAGTTTTATGAAGGACATGGATGCAGATCCTAAGTCCTTCCCGTCATCCTCAGCTCCCAAACCAGGAGCGTCTGCAGAACATGCGGGCTTGGGGAAGACAGCCTTTCTGCACCATTTCGACACACCACGACTCCTTTTTCCACCAAAGACTTCTAATAAGGCTGCGCCCTCTCCTGACAGTTCAGGTCTTAGCAGCGGTGACTGCTAAAGCTGCTTTGCTGCAGCTGACAAGGGCGGACCTTGGGGTTATCAAGCCTCGTGCCACTTAAACCCGCTATTGCACTATGTTGAAGGAACTTCACATTGAGATGTACGTCTCAAGATCACAACGGTTCTTCTCTGTGCCGAAAGAAGAGGAATTATGTGGAAGCGTAAGACTGAAAAAAACCCTTTACACTGTTAGATTTATAAAACACCACTCTAGAATAATCTTCAAATAACATAGCGTCTATATTCCATGCAATTCTGTAAAGGAACCTTTCACATGTTGAAAAGATAACCTTGAAATTAGCGTTGTAACTCATGGATTCTGCTTCATAGAACAAATACATAACACGGCTAATGCTATTAAAGAGTCAGTCTGCCTTCGTAAGCAAATGTAATCTCCTTCAACTGGCAAAGCTTACGCAGGAATGACTAAAAAAATCCCCCACACCTTGTCAATCATTCACTCCATGCCTAAGTGAAGATCACCTTCACTTTTTCATGTTGGAGACTTACCTCTCATCTGATCCTGCATTCAAGTTAATCTTACAGGTTCAAAACTGCATGCTGATCAAAGCTTCTGGTCATAGGAACTACTCAAAACCACCAATAAATAGAAGGAAGTTTCCTTCTGGTCAACTGGCAGGGAGCATTTGGAAGGATTTTTTTCTGCCTTTCTTTGTAGCTTAGGATATGACTCAGTTCCTTAAATCATCTGGGAATTTTACTTAACCATTTCCCTTCTATTCTAGGACCTAATTACTGACGCTGCCGATCTTTCTGGCTCTCTTCCTGTCGCACAGAGTTGGGTTTGGTCTTTCCCACAAAAGGTTTTGCATTTGTTTTCAGGTGCTGAGGCTTGAGTTGCTGCCTGGGTTGTTCTCGGGGCAGTGTGTTTATCCAGT
Source organism: Alectura lathami (assembly GCA_013399715.1). Taxonomy (NCBI): domain Eukaryota; kingdom Metazoa; phylum Chordata; class Aves; order Galliformes; family Megapodiidae; genus Alectura; species Alectura lathami. Next base: position 210,261 of record VXAV01008449.1, on the reverse strand, counting down.
ATGCTCATTCACATCAGTTGTAGAAGATAAGTTAATTAAAAAATTAGCTCCTCTAGTTATTATTTACAATGTTACTACAAGGGTGGTTAACACATACAGCCAATGACCATAAACTAAACACGGTTCTTATAGGAAATGATTCTTCCTGGACGAAGGGCACACACTGAAGTGCATTTTGGGCCCTTGGAACTTCATGGCTGTTGCCAGATGCGGGAAGAAACAACCTAGTTTTCCTGGTGCTTTACAACTAAGTATCTCACTTCTTTTACAGATTCCTCTCTTCCCCCTTACAACTGTAAAGTCACAACGTTTTAAACTGGGTGATGGTCAAAGATCTTTGACTGCGGAACTGCCTACCTTCCAGCTCCCTCGCTGCTACTCCTGCTGTCCTGCCAGGTTAGCACAGTCTCCATGCCGCGTGTCTGAGACTAAGCTGAAAAAAAGGGAACATCCACCAGGTGGCGAAATACAATAGTCACACAGCCTCATTAATAGGCACCCATGATTGTCTTCAGCTATTGCACCAGGATTCCTAACACAACTAAAATATCTTATTAACCATACAGTTTTCCCATGCTTCTCATAGGCCTTATATGGCTTATTAAATTATCAAATTAATTATAATTACTCCTAGGAGCATTTGAAGCATTTTTATTCACAAACCTACCTCAAACATGAGAAGTCAAACTGTGGTCGCTATTTTATTATTGCAATTTGTCAGCATGTTTTAACGGCTGTTCAGTGTTCAGCTCGCTGCCAAAGGCTGTATGGCAGGCTTCACACTTTATTTAAAGCAATGTTATGCATTTTTAAATACTTGATGTGTTCGCAGTTCTAACAATATTTACCAATACAGTATAAACACCTTGGGGGAAAAAAAAAAGTATTTGAAAAACAGAATCATGCATGTATTATTTCTCATAATTTTACTCAGTGGTTTTGCTGTAAATGTTCTTTCATCTATAAGGTCAAACCACTGTCTGCTTGTGCTACCTGGGGGAAGAAGTATATGAAAAGATACAGAAAACACAGTACTTCCCTGCATGCTTTATTGACAGTCTTTCCGCTGCTTTCTGCGGAATTTGCACCATCAACAAGCAAACAAAACCATAAAAATACAAGCTTGAGAAAGCCAGTTCAACTAAAGCATGATTTGACTGATGTTGCACAAACCTTCACTATGAGATGTAGACACTTATGAATATCATTTTCCAGAAACAAATTTGTACCCAACTACTCTTTGAACAAGATTATCTGGCAGACCCTGATGCTTACAAACTGAGGTTTCAGCTGGATGCAGACAGGCCCTTGGGGGCTCCACTCGGATTAAGAGGTTTGCAAACGCTGAAGTTCAAGGCATTTACCCCATGGTCACACAGTGACATAAATGGTAGAACAGTGATACCGCTCTGTTCCAGAGATGGATTTGGAAACAGGATTGTGGGATTATGCATATGGGATCAGACTACTTCCCTTCAAACTTCAAAGGGGCAAAATTTTGCAGTAAACAATTTCCTATGCAGAAATGTTAACCTGGCCCTCAAAAATTAGAGATCAAACCATCCCACAGCACTATCAAGACCTCTTTAGGGGCAGAAAAGCTGTCTGAGTCCTCACCGAGTCCTCGCACCAGCGGCATGCCCTTCAGCGCACGGTCCTTTCAGAGCTCTCATCCTGCCTCCTTCCCCGCCGAACACCTCGCTAGACACGAGATGGGACTCGCTCCGCTTCCCTGCCTTTATTTGGGATGCATTTTTTTTTTTTTTTTTTTTATTNCTTTTTTTTTTTTTTTTTTTTAATGTTGCCACTCCTTTTCCAAGCCTTTCTGTGCAGAAACCCTCTCACAGCCTCCAGCCCCCTCACTGCCACGGCTGCCGTGGAGGAAGAACACGGCTCCTGACAGAATTCCCGGCACTGCACACAGGCAGGCTTCACCTTGTGCAGCCATAGGACACCCCTAAATGTATATATATACCTTTTAAACAAATAAACCCTTCATATTCCCTACATATGTGCAAAGAAAGCACAACAACCCGGGGCTTCCTCCTCCTGTCGAGCCGCCCACAGCCCGCCAACGGCTGCAGACCCCAGCCCGCTGCCTGAGGGGCCGACGCAGCGGCTCGGCCGTTACCCAGCGGTTGCCCTGCCGAGTGTGGGAGCCGTTACGCAGCGATGACGGCCACCGGGGAGGAAAAACACTGCCCTCACTCAACATGGCGGCCGCGACGTCACCTCCCTGTCAGCCACGCTCCCGCCTCACCCCTCGTCCAAGATGGCCGCCCTGCCGCGACAGAGGGGGGCTTGCCAGCACTCAAGATGGCGGCCCCGCGGCAGCGCCGCCGCTTCCCTCCGTAAGGGAGCCGCTACCGCAGCGGCGCTCCTCGCTTATTTATTTATCGCTTCACCTGCCCGCGGCGGCGTTGCCCGCCCCGCCGGTCGCCACCGGGAGTGACGCCGGCTCCGGGGGCGGTAACGGCAACG